>JANIIA010051266.1:0-11346 GCA_027478495.1 Erythroxylum alaternifolium
GCCACCCTCGCGGGGCACGGATTCGGGTATCACAATCGATATCGGGTTCGGGTTCAGCGGGAGTTGGGGTGTTACAGCTAGGCACCTTCAGTGAGAAAAATAGCCAGTTGTCACACCTTTGGTGGGAAAAATAGCAAGTTAGCAATCCTTCAATTGGAAAAACTGCACATTGGCACACCTTTGATAGGAAAAGCAGCATGTTGGCACAATTGTTAGGCACCTTTGGTACGAAAACCAGCCCATTGGCACACCTTTGTGGGAAAAATAGCACGTTCGCACGATCGATAGGCGAAATAGCCTGTTGACATGGACACTAGGTAGTTTAGTAGGAAAAACAGTCCGTTGGGAACCTTCAGTGGGAAAAAAGACAACATTGGCACAAGTTCATTGGGAAAAACAACCTGTTGGCACACCTTTGGTGGAAAACATGGCCCGTAGGCACACCTTTGGTGGGTAAAATAGCCCTTTGGCAAAGTTGCTAACTGCCTTTGGTGGGAAAAATAGTCCATAGGGCTTCTTCGGTGGGAAAAACAGCCTGTTGGCACACATTTGGTGGCCAAAATAGCCCGTTGACATGAACGCTAGGAACCTTAGGTGGGAACAACAGCCCGTTGGCACACCTTTGGTATGCAAAATAGCTAGTTGGCATATATTCGGTAGGCAAAACAACTAATTGGCACACCTTCAATGGGCAAAATAGCTCGTTGGCATGGTTGCTAGGCACATTTGGTGGGAAAAAAGTCTGTGGTGGACATTCTATGGGAAACATAACCCATTGGCACAATCTCTAGGCATTTTAGGTTACAAAACTAGTCAATTGGGCACCTTCGGTAGAAAAATAGCCCGTTGGCATACCTTCGGTAGGTAAAATTGCCTGTTAGCATACCTTCGATAGGTAAAAAAACCCATTGAAACAGTTGTTAGGCACCTTCGATAGGCAAAATAGCCCGTTGGAAAACTTCAGTGGAAAACACAACCCTTTGGTACCCCTTCTGTGGGCAAATCAGATCGTTGCCAAAGTCGCTACGTGTCTTTGATGGGAAAAATAGTCTACGGGGCATCTTTGGTGAGAAAAACAACCCGTTGGCTTGCATTTAATGGCCAAAACAGGTTGTTGGCACAGTCGCTAGGCATATTAGGTGCAAAAACATTCCATTGGGCACCTTTGATGGAAAAACAAGCCATTAGAACACTTTTGATAGGCAAAACAACTAGTTGGCACACCTTTGGCGGATAAAATGGCCCGTTGGCACACCTTTAGTGGGCAAAAAGCACGTTCGCACACCTTCGGTGGGAAACACAGCTAGTTGGCATGGTTGCTAGGCACCTTCGGTGGGAAAAACAGCCTATTGGCACACCTTGCGTGGGAAAAAGGCCTCTTAGCACACCTTGTGTGAGAAAAACAGCACGTTGGCACGTTGGCATCATTTTTTAGCACCTTTAGCAGGAAAAACAGCCTATTGGCACACCTTCAGTGAGAAAAACAGCACGTTGGCACGGTCAATAGGCACCTTTGGTGTGAAAAACAACTCATTTGGCACCCTCGGTGGCAAACATAGCCCGTTGGCGCACCTTTGGTAGGCTAAAAGCCCTGTTGGCACGGTCACTAGGCACCTTTTATGGAAAAAATAGTTTGTTGGCACACCTTTTGTGGGAAAAATAGCACGTTGGCATAACTTCAGTGGGAAAAACAGCCTGTTGGCACACCTTCAATGAGTAAAATAGCACAATGGCACGATGGCACAGTCGCTATGTAGCTATGGTGGGAAAAACAATCCATTAGAACACCTTCGATGGGAAAAGCAGTACGTTGGCATAACTGTTAGGCACCTTCGATGGGAAAACTAGCCCATTCGCACACCTTCAGTAGGAAAAGCAGTAAGTTGGCACGATCAATAGGCACCAGCAGTAGGAAAAACAATCTATTTGGCCCCTTCAGTGGGGAAAATAGCATGTTGGCACACCTTTGGTGGGAAAAACAACCTGTTGGAACACCTTCGATGGGTAACACAACCCGTTGGCACACCTTTAGTAGGCAAAACAGCCCATTGGCAAAGTCGCTAGTTGTCTTCAATGGGAAAAACAGTTCGTAAGGCACCTTCAGTGGGAAAAATAGCCCATTGGCATACATTCGATGGCTAAAATAGCTTGTTGGCCTAGTCACTAGGCGCCTCATGTGGAAAAATAGCCTTTTGGCACACCTTTGGTAGGCAAAACAGCCAATTAGCACACAAACGGTAGTAAAACGACCCATTAGCACACCTTTAACTGGTAAAAATTGGCACAGCTGCTAAGCACCCTGGGTGGGAAAAATAACCCATTGACGCACCTTTGTTTGGAAAAATAACAGGTGACCACGGTCGATAGGCACCTTGAGTGGGAAAAATAACCCACTAACGCAGTAGCTAGGCACCTTAGCTTGGAAAATAGTCCGTTGGCATCTTTAGTGGAAAAAATAGCACATTGGCATAACTTCGGTTGGAAAAACAGTCGTTGGCATACCTTCTGTGGGCAAAAAAACATGTTTGCATGGTTGTTAGGCACGTTCGGTAGGGAAAACAGTTCATGGCAGACATTCATTAGGAAAATAGTCTATTGGCATACCTTCAAGAGGCAAAACAACCCTTTCGCATACCTTCGAAGCAAAAATAGCTCGTTGGCACACCTTTGGTAGAAAAAATAGCCTATTGGCATGCCTTCGGTGGGCAAAATAGCCTGCTAGCAAAGTCGCTTGGTGCCTTCGATGGGAAAAAATATCTGCGGGGCACCTTCTGTGGGAAGAAAAGCTTGTTGGTACACTTTTTGTGGCCAAAATAGCCACTTGTCAAAATCATTAGGCACATAAGGTGGGAAAAACAGTCCGTTAAGCACCTTCGGTAGGAAAAATAGCTCGATGGCACATCTTTGGTTAGCAAAACAGCCCATTGGCACACCTCTGGTAGGCTATACAACTCATTGGCACTGTCACTAGGCTCCTTCAGTGGGAAAAACAGCTAGTTGCCATATCTTTGGTACGCAAAAGAGTATGTTGGCACATCTTCGATGCTCAAAATCGCTCGTTGGGCACCTTATGTGGGAAAAACAGCTCTTCGGCCACCTTCGGTAGGTAAAACGGTCGATTGGCATAGCTTCAGTTGGAAACACAACCCGTTGGCACAAATTCAATGGGCAAAATAGCCCTTTGGCAAAGTTGCTAGCTACCTTTAGTGGGAAAAAAGTTCATGAAGCACCTTCAATGGGAAAAACAGGCAATTGGTACACATTCGACGACCAAAATAGCTTGTTGGCATGGTCTCCAGGCACCTTAGGTGGGAAAAACATCTCGTTAGTAGACCTTCGATAGGAAAACAGCCTGTTGGCACACTCTTGGTAGGCAAAACAGCCTATTGGTACACCTTTGGTGGGTAAAACAGCCTGTTATTACACCTTTAGAGGGCAAAATAGCATGTTGGCATAGTTGTTAGGCACTTTCTGTGGGAAAAACAATCTGTGGCTGACATTCAATGGGAAAACAGTCCATTGGCACACCGTTAGGAGACAAAACAGCCCTTTGGCACACCTTTCGGGGTAAAATAGTCTGTTGGTACAGTCGCTAAGCACCTTCAGTGGGAAGAACAACCAATTGGCACGCCTTCAGTGGGAAACACAACCCGTTGGCACGGTCGTTAGGCACCTTAGGTGGCAAAACAAACCGTTGGGCACCTTCGATGGAAAAAGAGCCCGTTGGCACACCTTCGGTAGGCAAAATAGCCTGCTGGCAAAGTCGCTAGGTGCCTTCAATTGGAAAATTGTCAGTGGGGCACCTTTGGTGGGAAAAAGTGTCCGTTTGAGCATGTTCGGTGGCCAATGCTACGCACTTAAAGTTGGAAAAACTATCTGTTAGGCACCTTCGGTGGAAAAAACAACCCGTTGGGCACCTTCAATGGGAAAAGACCACATTGGCATAACTTCAGTGGGAAAAATAGCCTGTTGGCACACCTTCGGTTGGAAACACAGTCTGTTGGCACACGTTTGGTGGGTAAACAGCCCTTTGGCAAAGTTGCTAGCTACCTTCGGTTGGAAAAATAGTCCATGGGGCATCATCGATGGGAAAAATAGCCCGTTGGCACACATTTGCCGGCCAAAATAACTCGTTGGCATAAACACTAGGAACCTTAAGTGGGAACCATAGCCCGTTGGCACACCTACGGTAGGCAAAACAGCCAGTTGCATACGTTCAGTAGGAAACATAGCCAATTGGCACACTGTCAGTGGACAAAACAGCTCGTTAGCATGGTCGCTAGGCACTTTTGGTAGGGGGAAAAATTCTGTGGTGGACATTCTGTTGGGAAAATAGGTGATTGGCACAGTCACTAGGCACCGTAGGTGGCAAAAGCTATCAGTTGGGCACCTTTAGCCACAAAAACAACTCATTAACACACCTTCGGTAGGCAAAATAACATGTTGGCACACCTTTGATAGGTAAAATAGCCTGTTGGGAACCTTCGGTAGGAGACACAACCAGTTGGTACCTCTTTAGTAGGAAAAACAGCTTGTTGGCAAAGTCACTAGGTGCCTTTAATGGAAAAAGTAGTCCATTGGGCATCTTCGATGAGGGAAACAGCCCGTCGACTCATATTCAGTGGCCAAAAGAGGCTGTTGGCACAGTCACTAGGCACCTTAGGTGGCAAAAATGGTCCATTGGGCACCTTCGATGGAAAAACAACCCATTAGCACACATTTTGTAGGCAAAACTGCCTGTTAGTGCACCTTCGATGAGCAAAATAGCCCATTGGAAAAGACGATACGTTCGTTTAATGGGAAAAGTAGTATGTGGGGCACCTTTGGTGGGAAAAACAACCGTTCGTGCACTTTCAGTGGCCAAAACAGCTAGTTGGCACGATCGCTGGGCACTTTAGGTGGTAAAAATAGTTCGTTGGGCACCGTCGATGGGAAAAAAACCCATTCGCACACCTCCGATGGGCAATATCCCCATTGGCACGGTCGCTAGGCATCTTCGGTGGAAAAAACAAATCGTTGTCACATCTTTGATCGGCAAAAGAGCCTGTTGGCATACCTTTGGTGGGGAAAAGAGCCCATTGGCACACCTTTGGTGGGCAAAACAGCATGTTGGCATAATTGCAAGGCTCCTTAGGAGGGAAAATAACTCATTGGCACACCTTTGGTGGGAAAAATAACATGTTGGCAAGGTCGATAGGCTCCTTCGGTGGGAAAAATAGCTCCCTAGCATAGTAGCTAGGATCCTTAGTGGGGAAAACAGTCCATTGGGCACTTTTAGTGCAAAAAATAGCATGTTGGCAAACCTTTGGTTGGAAAAATAGCTTATTGGCATGCCTTCGGTGGGAAAAAACACATTGGCACACCTTTGATGGGAAACACAACTCATTGATATGGTCGCTAAGCAACTTCGTGGGGAAAAACAACCTGTTGGCATAGCTTTGGTGGGAAAAACAACATATTGGCACAACTTGTATGGGAAAAATGGCCCGTTGGCACACCTTGTGCGGGAAAAACAGCACGTTGGCACGTTGGCATCATTGCTGGGCATCTTCAGTGGGAAAAACAGCCCATTGGCAAACCTTTAGTGGGAAGGCACCTTTGGTGTGAAAAGTAGCCTGTTGGGCACCCTCAGTCATTAGGCACCCTCAGTCATTAGGCACCTTCGGTCACTAGGCACCTTCAATGGGAAAAATAGTCCGTTGGCACAACTTTGGTGGGAAAAATAGCCCGTTGTCATAAGTTTGGTGGGAAAAATAGCCAGTTGGCACATCTTCAATGAGAAAAAGAGCATGTTGGCATGTTGGCATAATCGCTAGGCACCTTAGGTGGGAAAAAAGCCTATTAGAGCACCTTCGATGGGAAAAGCAACATGTTGGCACGTTGGCACAACTATTAGGCACCTTCGATGGGAAAATCATCCTATTAGCATACCTTTGATGGGAAAAGCAGTAAGTTGGCATAGTCGATAGGTACCGTCGGTGGGAAAAACAATCAGTTTGGGCCCTTCAGTGGGGAAAACAACACTTTGGCACACATTTGGTGGGAAAAATAGCCTATTGGCACACCTTCGATGGGAAACACAGTTCGTTGGCACGCCTTTGGTAGATAAAAAAGCCCATTGGCATAGTTACTAGCTGCCTTTGATGGGAAAAACAATCTATAGGCCACCATTGGCCAGAAAAACAGTCTGTTAGCACACATTCGGCGGTCAAAATAGCCCGTTGGCATGGTTGCTAGGAACCTTAGGTGGGAAAACAGCCTATTGGCACACCTTCGGTAGAAAAAATAGCCTATTGCCACACCATCTGTAGCAAAACAGCCCATTGACACACCTTCGATGGGAAAAACATCTTGTTGACACAGTCACTAGGCACCTTTGGTGGGAAAAATAACCCATTGGCACACCTTCGATGCTAAAATGGCTTGTTGCCACAGTTTGTTGGGCACCTTTGATGGAAAAACAGTATGTTGGCACATCATCAGTAGGTAAAACAACCGGTTAGCACACCTTCGATAGGCAAAATAGTTCGTTGGCACACCTTCGGTGGGCAAAACAGCCCGTTGGCAAAGTCACTAGATGTTTTCAATAAGAAAAACTATCCGTGGGGCACCTTCGGTGGGAAAAACAGCCCATTGGTGCACTTTCAATGGCCAAAATAGCCAGTTGGCATAGTCACTAGGCACTTAAGGAGGGAAAAACAATTCGTTGGGCACCTTTAGTGGGAAAAAAGCCCATTGGAACACCTTCAATGGGAAAAATAGCTCGTTGCCACATCTTTATTGGCATAGTCGACTAGGCACTTAAAGTGGGAAAAACAATTCGTTGGGCACCTTTAGTAGGAAAAATAGCCTGTTGGCACACCTTCGATAGGTAAACAGCCCATTGGAACACATCTGGTGGGCAATACAATCCGTTCGCATGGTCCCTAGGCACCTTCGGTGGGAAAAACAACTCGTTGCCATATCTTTGGTAGGCAAAAGAGCCTATTGGCACACTTTAGGTGCCCAAAATAGGGTATTGGGCACCTTCAATGGAAAACAACTCTTTGGGTACCTTCGCTAGGAAAAATGGTTAGTTGGCACACCTTCAGTTGGAAACACAGCCCGTTGACACACCTTTAGTGGGTAAAATAGCCCTTTGGCAAGGTTGCTAACTACCTTCGGTGCGAAAAATAGTTCGTGGGGCACCTACGGTGGGAAAAATAGTCAATTAGTACACTTTCGGTGGCCAAAATAGCTTATTGGCATGGTCTCTTGGCACTTTAGGTTGGAAAAATAACTCGTTGGTACACCTTCAGTGGGTAAAATAGCCCGATGGAACACTTTTGGTAGGAAAAACAAACTATTCGCACACTTTGGGTGGGCAAAACAACATGTTGGCATAATTTTTAGGCACCGTTCATGGGAAAAACAGTCCATGGCAGACAATCTGTGCGAAAACAACACATTGGCACACCTTCGGGTGCAAAACAACCCGTTGGTATGTCGTTAGGCATCTTTCGGTGGGAAAATAGCCTATTGGTACACCTTCGGTGGGAAATACAACCCATTGGCACACCTTCGGTAGGTAAAACAACTCACTGGCAAAGTTGCTAGGTGCCTTCGATGGGAAAAACCAAATGCGGGGCACCTTTGATGGGGAAAACAGCCTGTTAGTGCACATTCAGTGGCCAAAATAGCCAGCTGACATAGTCATTAGGCACTTAAGATGGGAAAAATCGTATATTGGGCACCTTCGTTGGAAAAAACAGCCCATTGGCACACCTCCGGTGGGCAATACAGCTTGTTGGCACAGTTGCTAGGCACATTCAATGGGAAAAATAGCTCGTTGCCACATCTTTGGTAGGCAAAAGAGTCCATTGACACACCTTTGGGGGAAAAAAGAGCCCGTTGGCACACCTTCGATGTGTAAAATAGCCCGTTGGGCACCTTTGGTTGGAAAAACAACCCATTGGGTAGCTTCGGTGGGAAACACAACCCGTTGGCAAACCTTTGATGAGGTAAAATAGCCCGTTGGAATAGTCGCTAAGCATCTTCGGTGTGAAAAATAGCCCGATGGGCATGTTCGATGGGAAATACATTCCATTGGCACATTTTTGCTGGGCAAAACAGCCTGTTGGCATGGTCACTAGGCACCTTCGGTGGGAAAATAGCCCTTTGTCACACCTTTGGAGGGAAAAATATCATGTTGGCAATTCTTTGGTTGGAAAAACTACCCTTTGGCACACCTTCAATGGGAAAAGTAGCACATTTGCACAATCGTTAGGCACCTTCAATGGGAAAACTAGCGCATTGGCATACCTTTGCTGGGAAAAACAACATGTTGGACAGTCGATAGGCACCATCAGTGGGAAAAATAGCCCATCGGCACGATCGCTAGGCATCTTAGGTGGGAAAAACAGTCCGTTGGGCACCTTCAGTAGGAAAAAGACCACGTTGGCACAACTTTAGTGGGAAAAACAACTTGTTGGCAAATCTTCAGTGGGAAACATAGCCCGTTGGCACAGTCACTATGCATCTTCGGTGGAAAAAATAGCTATTTGGCACATCTTGGGTAAGCAAAAGAGCTCATTGGCACACCTTTGGTGGGCAAAACAACCCGTTGGCACATCTTGGATACGTAAAGCAACACGTTGGCATAATCGCTAGGCACCTCAAGTGGGCAAAATAACCCATTGGAACACCTTAGGTAGGAAAAATAGCAGGTTGGCATAATCGATAGGTACCTTCGGTGGGCAAAATGGCTCACTAGCCCGGTAGCCAGGATACTTTTTCGAGAAAAACAGCCTGTGGGGCAGTTTCGGTGTAGAAAAACCACGTTGGCACAGCTTTGGTGGGAAAAACAACCCATTGGTGCATCTTCAGTGGGAAAAAACATATTGGCACACCTTTGGTGGTAAACATGGCTCGTTAGAATAATCACTAGGAACCTTCGACAAATTTTGTGGGAAAAACGAGTCGTTGGCACACCTTGTGTAGGAAAAACATAATGTTGGCATCATTACTGGGCACCTTTAGTGGAAAAAACAGCCCTTTGGCTCACCTTCGGTGGGAAAAATAGCACGTTCGCATAGTTGATAGGCATTTTTGATATGAAAACATCCCGTTGGGCACCCTCTGTAGGAAACACAGCCTGTTAGCACACCTTCGGTGGGCAAAAAAGCCTGTTGGCATAGTCCCTAGGCACCTTTGGTGGGAACAACAGTTCGTTAGCACACCTTTGGTGGGAAAAACAATATGTTGGCATAACTTCAGTGGGAAAAACAGCCCGTTACCACACCTTTAATGGGAAAAATAGCACGTTGTCAAGTTGACACAGTTGCTATATACCTTCGGTAGGAAAAATAGCTCATTAGAACACCTTCAATAGGAAAACAGCAAATTGACATGTTGGCACAATCGTCAGGCATCTTCGGTGGGAAAATAGCCTATTGGCATACCTTCGGCGGGAGAAGTAGCTAGTTGGAACGGTTAATAGGCACCTTCGGTAGGAAAAAAAATTTGTTTGGCCCCTTCGGTGGGGAAAAAAAACGTTGGAACATGTTTGGTTGGCAAAACAACTCGTTGGAAAAGTCGTTAGCTGCTTTCATGGGAAAAGCACTCCGTGGGCACCTTTGGTGGGAAAATATCCTATTAGGACACATTCAACAGCCAAAATAGCCCGTTGGCATGGTCGCTAGGTAGCTTAGGTGGGAAAAATAGCCTTTTGGCATACCTTCGATAGGAAAAAAGCTTGTTGGCACACCTTCGATGGGTAAAACATCCCATTGGCACACCTTCGGCAGGAAAAATAGCATGTTGGCACAATCGATAGGCACTGTCGATGGAAAAAATAGCCTGTTGGCACAGTAGCTAGACACCTTAGTCAGGAAAAAAGTTCGTTGGGCACCTTAAGTGGGAAAACAACAAGTTGGCACACCTTCAGTGGGAAAAACAACCCGTTGGCACACCTTTGGTTGACAAACAACCTGTTGGCATATCTTCGGTCAGCAAAACAACCTGTTGGAACACCTTTGGAGGGAAAAACAACATGTTTGCACGGTTACTAGGACCTTTGGTGGGAAAAACAGTACATGGCCAAGATTCCATAGGAAAACAGTCCATTGGCACACCTTCGGGAGGCAAAACAACCCTTTGACACATATTCGGTGGGAAAAACAGCTCTTTGATACAGTCGCTAGGCACCTTTGGTGGGCAAATTATTCCATTGGGCACCTTTGGTAGGAAACATAGCCCGTTGGCACAATTGCTAGGCACTTTATGCGGCAAAACAATCCGTTGGCAAACCTTGGTGGAAATACAGTATGTTGGCAAATCTTCTGTAGGCAAAATATCCCGTTGGCACACCTTCGATTGGAAAACAGCTCGCTGGCAAAGTCACTAGGTGCCTTCGATGGGAAAAACTATCCGTGGGCCACCTTTGGTGGGAAGAATAGCCCGTTGGTGCACTTTTTGTGGCCAAAATAGCCAATTGGCACAGTCGCTAGGCACTTTAGGCAGGAAAAGCAATTCGTTGGGCACCTTCGGATGGAAAACAACCCATTGACACACCTTTGATAGGCAAAACAGCCCATTGGCACACCTCCAGTGGGTAATACAGCTTATTGGCTTGTTCTCTAGGCACCTTTGGTGGGAAAAATGGCTCATTGCCACATCTTTGGTAGGTAAAAGAGCCCGTTGGCACACCTTTGGTGCGCAAAACAACCCATTGGGCACTTTCGGTGGGAAAAATAGCTCATTGGCCACCTTCAATAGGAAAACAACCCATTGGCACACCTTCGATGCACAAAACAACTCGTTGGCATGGTTACTAGGCATCTTCGGTCTGAAAAACAATTCGTTGGCCATGTTTGAAGGGAAACACAGCCTGTTGGGACATCTTCAGTGAGCAAAATAACCTGTTATTACGGTCGCTAGGCACCTTCAGTGGGAAAAACTGCTTATTGTCATACCTTTGGTGGGAAAAATAGTACATTGGCAATCCTTCGGTTTGAAAACTGCCCTTTGGCACATTTTTGATGGGAAAGCTGCACGTTGGCACAATAGCTAGGTATATTCGGGGCCAAAACCAGCTCATTGGCACACCTTTGGTGGGAAAAACAACACATTGGTGTAGTTGATAGGCAATATCTTTGGGTAAAATAGCCCGTTGACATGGTCGCTAAGCACCTTAGGTGGGAAAACAGTTTGTTGGGCAGCTTCGGAAAAAACCACATTGGCATACCTTCGGTGGAGAAAACAGCCTGTTGGCACAACATCGTTGGGAAACACTGTTAGTAGTGTGCCCTAGGCCAATGGATATTTGTGATTCATGTATTAACATTATGACTTGTTAATAATATATTA
>JANIIA010051286.1:0-11345 GCA_027478495.1 Erythroxylum alaternifolium
TATGTGATGCCATGTGGAGTTCGATAGTTATTTCACGTAGCACTCTATTATCTTAGGTTATGTGTCGGAATGACCTACGGGCGTTTCGGTACGTACTCTAGGGTAATGGGGGGTTACAGTATGTATCTCAAGGATTACTGCTTGAACTCCAGTAGTTTTGTCTATAATGAGGTATAAAATACACATTTGTTGTGATTAGTATCAAGGGCAAACATATTGGTTTATACCCTACAGTCAATCGGTTTGGTTATAGTTAAGTGACAATTATTTAAAGCCATTCGTTATCTTGTACATGTTTAAATACACATGATAAAGTCCATGAGATAATTATACAAATGAAATTATAATGAGATTATAATTATGAGATTCATATTGCATTTATATATTATCCTAAAATTGTTCCTAGTCATTGTTTTATTAAGACTGAACATTAATATAACGCAAAAAGGCTAAGACATGTTATGTTTCCTTATAAAGGAAGTAGTCGATCTCATAGGCTAAAGTATGGAAATACTTAAATAAACGTATGAGTACTCATTAGAGAATAAGTTCACTGAATAGACCTGATATGAGAAATTCATTTGGAACATTACTTGTATGCCTGTGGAATTCTCATTATAATGATTGTATAAGTGATCATTTGACTTGAGGTCACCAAAGTTATCTTTATAAGGAATACTTATGACCATTTTAATCATGAGTTGTTCAATCGGTAGTCATTGGATATAACATGAACTATACGGAAATAATTATGTGATCAAGATATGATTCACCACCTTAAAGTAATTAAGAAAAACGTTTTGTTGTTTTCGATTAGTATTGATTCAAAAAATCCTTGACCAAGTTGGAATGATGCTTTGTGAATAGTTTACAAATGTCATTAATTGAATTAATAGCTAATGACGGAGAACTATATGATTGGACTCAAAATAGAGTAGACATTAATTCAATGCTCTATGTTTAATCGAAACATTAGTTAATAAAAGGATTGAATTATACGAAAAAATCATGTATAGAAAGGTTAGTCAAAACCACTTTAACATTCCTAGATATTTGGATAGTAATGATGTATTGCTAGACACCAATCTTGATCTATGATTATAAATTGTTTAATTAAAAAATTAAAAATAAATTAAAAGGAGCCTTAATTTATCTAATTCTAATTATAAATTATAATTATAGTTTATAATCATTACCAACATATTTGGGAACCTAATAAGTCTCACATAAAGAATGGGTTGAAGAGAGCAAAGTTATTTTAATCAAGTTGGACTTGATTTTAAAGTTTGAGAAACTTTGTGATATGAGATATTTAATAAATAAGGATTAACATGAGATATTGATCTAATTTGGGCATAATTGGTATTTAATTAGAATTATTTTTAATTCTAATTAAAGTTTAATTGAAATTAAAAATTAAATTAAATTACTAAAACGTTCAAAGCTTATTATAAATAGGCTTAAGCTTTATGGAGCTAGCATTTTTTACTTAATCCTCTCTGTAGAGTTTTCTCAACACATTTTGTGGATATCGTTAGAGACAAGATATTTGTGCGGTTGCGGTAGTTAAGACAGATCGATTTTAGAAGCAGTTCAACGGATACGACAAGATTATAATCAAGCTTCAGATAAGGTATGAATTAAGATTCCGTTTTATTATGATTTATGCGTATAATCATTTTATAGAATTAAAGAGATATTGATTTTTGAGAAATCAAATATTACGAAAAAATTTCATAAGTATTCTATTGCGGTCGAGATCAAATCTTAACCCGGTTTTCCAATATTAGTATTAAAGCCAACTTTATTTTTATAATTTGATTAAACCATTTATGATTGTTATCGGTCGAAATCTGGAATTAAAAAAAATCAAATCTGATATGATTGTTGAATGAACCCTAGAATTGTTTCGGAATTCTAAATTACGGGTCGCGTTTTCAAATCTAGCTACTGAGATTGTGAATTGTTCTGGAAATTTCAATAAGCCTTAAACATAGAATTGTTCTGGAATTAGGCTAGGTTTTATAGTCTGGAATTTTAAAGATGCTTTAAACCCAGAAACCTGAATTGGATGATTGCGGCTGTGTCAAATGTGATTTGAACGTCAACAATAATTTTTCCAAAAAATAGGTTTGAGAAATTCATTGCTTGCATCTGTTACACTTACGTGCGTTCTGGATTTCACAGATGTTGTTCCGCCTTTTTGGCAAATATGGTCTTTTTCTTTTTAAATAAGAACCTGTACTAGTTATATGAGATGCGTTGCCTATTGGTTGAATTTTTGGGCGTTGTGCGTTTTCTACGATTGGGCTTGCTCTTGCTTGAGTGTTTGCTAGTTGGTGGAAACTCAGTAGTGGCAGTTGCCCATCAACGACGAAATGTTATGCCACTGGTGAAGCGGGGTTTGCCACAACTGATGCAGGCGGCAGTGACTGGATCTAGAAAAACAGACACGACGCAAGGTAGTAGAGTAGCAGCGGCAGCAAACCCTAAATCTTGAAAACGATGGGGCACGTGTCTCAAAGGAGAAGTGCTTCCAAGACATAAGCTGTTGGCGTGTGCAGACAATTTCCTTATTTTATGATTTATTTTATATGTTTTAAGTTTTATTTTTAATTAAATTAGTTTAATTAAAATTAAGTTAGTTTAAATTCCTAATAAATTTGGAAAAGTGTTTCTAAATTGTTTGAAAATTGTGTTCAAGAGGTATTTTTATTAAGATTATTTTAGAATTTAGTTTATTTTTCAAGGAGTTGAATTATTAGATTAAATTAATTATCAAATTCAGTTCACAAAATTAAGGCAATTATTTTTCTCAATAGGATTAAGATTAATAATTTATTGATTCCTAGTTTTAATTTTAGAAATTTTGTTTCTAAAATTAGAATTAATTAGTTTCAATTAAATTGAAATTAATTAATTAGACTTCTTAAAAATTAAGAAAAATGTTTTCTTAAGTTATTAAGAATTTTTTCTTAATTATTTATTTATTTCAATTTGGCTGAAATAAATTAAATTTATGATTTTATTTATTTAGAGAAATGTTATTTAATTTATTTAAAATTTATTTCTTTATTTATGAATAATATGTTTCTTGATTTTTTACTTAGATTATGAAGATCAATAACTAGAATCAAACAAAGCTTGAAGTTTTATGCATATAATTTAATTACAAGTGCATAAGTTGCATATTTTAGTTATATGGTTGATATATAAATTGGATGCATGTTAATTGTATGTTTTATATATGTGATATTTTACATGCAATTTTGTGTTTAATGATACGAAAGAAATTAAATCCCTTGTTAAAATATTAAATACACGTTAAGAATGTGATTATTGCCTTCCATTGTTATAAGAATAAACTAGAGTTTTGCTTATTATAGGCTTGTTGAGTAAACTCAAGGTAGCTTTAACCCGAACATGTTTAGTTTTATGACATTGGGTTCTACTTAACTAAATTTGTGTGATTTGGATGAACAAACTCATAATCACAAGAATTTAGAGGTAGGGTTAGGAATAACATATACGATATGTTTTGACAAGAGTTATCACCTAACGGATCTAGGAGTCACATAAGATGTGATTGATAAAGTTGTCATCTACCTAATTTAAGTGTAGTTTGTTTGTTGAGCAAACTCAAAATCAACTATATTTGAATGAGATCCTAGCATACTAAAAAGATTAGAGTAATCTTTCCAAATAATGGTGAGGGTTATTATTTTGAATAAAATAATAAAAGTAACCAAATTCATGATTAAAGTCCTAATTTATTTCGTAGTCATGGCATATAATTAATTACTTGTTTTTCATACATTTATATTTTGTTCTGAGTAGAATTTACCTTGTTTAGTATAGTTGATACTAAGTTAATGAACCAAGTTTCTTAGACATAGGTTATTTTTAAAAACATTTCTCAAAGTTAGATAGAAAATTATGTGCCCATTATGTAATTTTGCTATAATCCCTATTGAGGGTTTGGTGACAAAGTTTTAGAGATATGTCAAAATCATATAAATGACAAAATGTATTGACATTTGAGTTACTAATGTCTCATAAATTTTATTGACAGCATGTAAGATGTATGTCAATACCATAATAGTAAGATGTAAGGAGTTGCATGGAATAGGGTTGAAAGGTATAGTACCTTATTGGAATTGGTGCACATCATTTAGCCTACTAAAGGCATAATTGTGGACTACAATTAAAGGCTTTACTGTGGAATGGTAATAGTATTGTTAGAAGAAAATGACTACATGATTTTTTTGCCTATACTTGATATGATAGAGATCATATGTATTTATATTTCATGTTTATGAGTATTTGATATTAAATTTAGATTCAACATTATTGTAATGTTTAAAACATGATAAGAAATAGAGTGACAAGTAAAAGTAGTTGATCCAAGTTTATATAAATAGCTTTATGTGTTGGATCAAAGGAACAATAGTGGCAAGAATACAAAGTTGGATAACCGAGACTATCCTTTTATATCATGTTGGTTAAATCAACTTAAAGAAAATTATAAAGTTACATACAAGGATGTTTGTATACTTTTGATTGTGAATTGAATGAAACTTGTTAAGTTGAAGAATAACCAAATCAAACTTTGGTTAAAGGAATATGATGTTATTGAATTGTTAAATTTATATATGTGATGTATTGGATAAAGTAACAATTCATTAAAAAGATAATACTTATATTTCATTATATTACTAACGACTTTATGTGATATAGTCAAATGTATTAAATAAAATAATGATTCAAAATTTTGAATACTTCAAATTGTTTAAATCTAAGTAAAAATTAAGCATCAAGAATGTTGAAGCACTTCAATGAGATCATTGTGGTGAGTTTTAAATTTTCATTTATCTATAAGGAACAAGATTCTTTGGTAAATGCCTTTACAGTTAAAATTCATAAGAATATAGATTTATGTAAATAAGAAACTACGATATGAGATATTGTATGATGCAATATTATTTTTTCTATAGCTATGCCTATTGCAATGACTCATCTTCAATAGTTCTAACTGAATTAATTAGCAAGATTTCATATTAGAAGTGAAAGGCTAAGTCTTTAAAGAGTCAAAGTTAATGATTTAAGGATGTAATACATAGTTAAAGCATACATTATTCATTAAGTTTAGAATTAAATTGGATAATAAAAGGTTATGAGATATCTAAAAGGTTGGATATAATCTTACAGATCTATTAAATAAATTGTTTATTTTAATGAATAATTATAGGATAATGATTCTCAAGATAAGTAGTGAGAGTAAGATGAAATTTGAAAATTTCAAATCTTATGACAATACATCTAATTGGAATTGTTGCCTTTATTGATACATTTGATGTATAGTTGAAAGATTATGAGATGTTGAAACATTCACTTTCATGGTGAATTTAAAGAGTTTTTTTAGATGATTGTAAAATTATCATGTCTTCGAGAAGGTTAGTGGGAGTATAGTTGTCCTCTTTAGTGGAAGTGTGTGAAGACATATTACTCACAAAGAACAACAACCCTAACTTTCAATTGTTGAAAACATAATTGTCTAAGAACAACTCTTGTTGGATATGAAAAAGGTAACAATTTAATTTTAGGAATTAGATTTATAGAGATAGATTGGACGTTGTTCACCTATTTTAAGTTTAAGTACATAGATAATGTACTAAAGATATTTAGTGTATGAGATATCAGATACGTGAGAAGTATTAAAGATATCAATTATTCTTAGGGATGTTAATTCTGGCCCGGCCCGACCCGTTTTTGGCCCAGGTTTGGCGGGCCATGGGGGGTGGACAAAACGACGCTGTTTTGTCTTTTTTAATTAAAAAATTTAGACGGACCGAGCTGCAGGCTGGCCCATCCCGACCCGCGGCCTGCCGTGACTAAAGCCGTTGAACACAGCTTTGTGCATAAGCAGATGCCCGACCGGCCCATTGACATCCCTAATTATTCTATGTATAAGTTGATATTTAAGTTCAAGATAATAAGGATATAACTTTAGAAGTAAATCCTAATCAAGGCTTGTTTACTTAGAACAATATCATTCAAGATTGGAAAGATTCCAATATAGCAATGATTGTTAATTAAGCCATAATATATTTTCATTTAGTGGAAATGATTAATCAAATCAATAAGTTCTTTAGTGAACTTGATATATTTCATTGCATTGTTTAAGACAACAATGTACTATAAAACATTAAAGCCATTGGGCATGCCAAAGGAGTTATCTCATCAAAGATCTAAGCTTGTATTTAGGCAAATTTTCTTAATTATGATGATAATTAACATGGAAGTTGTAAGATTTAAGCAAGTACTCACTATAAAGAATCTTATAGAATTCTCTCATTAAGCCACAGTCCTAACAGTAGTATAATCATCATATGGTGATATGGTATGACATACTTAAACGATTAACTTAGTGCAAGTAGGAGATTGTCAGTTTATTCCCTACAGCTAATCGATTTAGTTGTAGTTAAGTGACAATTATTTAAAGACATTCTTTATCTTGTACATGCTTAAATGTACATGATAAATTCCATGAGATAATTATACACTACAAATGAAAGTATAATAAAATTATAATTATGAGATTCATATTGCATTTATATATTATCCTAAATTTGTTCCTAGTCATTGTTCTATTAGGACTGGACATTAATAAAAAGCAAGAAGGCTTACACACGTTATGTTTTTCCTTATTAAGGAAGTAGTCGATCTCATAGACTAAAGTATGGAGATATTTAAACAAACATGTAAGTGCTTGTTAAAGAACAAGTTCACTAAATAGACCGGATATGAGAAATCCATTTGGAACATTACTTGTATATCTATGAAATTCTCATTGTGATGATTGTATAAGTGATCCTTTGATTTGAGATTATCAAAGTTATCTTATATAGGGATTGTTATGTTTTGGTACTCCTTATTAACTTTTCAATTATAGGTTGTTCAATCGGTAGTCATTGGATGTAGCATGAATTATATGGAGATAGTTATGTGATCAAGATATGATTCATCACTCTAAATTAATTATGAAAAATGTTCCGTTATTCTCGAATAGTATTGATTTGGAAATCCTTAGCCGAGGTGGAATAATGCTTTGTAAATAGTTTACAAATGTCATTAATTGAATCAATAGCTAGTGACGGAGAACTAATATGATTGAACTCAAAATATAGTAGACATTAATTCGGTGCTTTATGTCTAATCAGAACATTGGTTAATGAAATGATTGAATTATACAGAAAAATCATGCATGGAAAGTTTAGTCAAAACTACTTTGACATTCCTAAATATTTGGGTGGTCATGATGAGTTGCTAGACTCCAATATTGATCTATGATTATAAATTATTTAATTAGGGAATTAAAGATAAATTAAAAGGAGTTTTAACTTATCTAATTCTAAGTATGAATTATAATTATAATTTATAATCGTTTTCAATATATTTGGGAACCTAATGGGTACTCACATAAAGAATAGGTTGAAGAGAGCAAAGTTATTTGAATCAAGTTGGACTTGATTATACAGTTTGGGAAACTTTGTGATTAAATATGAGATATTTAATAAATAAGGATTAATATAAGATATTGATCTAATTTGAGCATAATTGATATTTAATTAGAATATTTGTAATTCTAATTAAAGTTTAATTGAAATTAAAATTTAAATTCAATTAAATTACTAAAATGTTTGAAGTTTATTATAAATAGACTTAAGTTCTATGGAGCTAGCATTTCTTACTTAACCTTCTTTGTAAAAGTTAAAGAGTTCTTTCAACATATTCTGTAGATGCCGTTAGAGGGCAGACATTTGTGCGACTACGGTTATTGAGACGGATCAGTTTCAAAAATAGTTTGAAGGATACGACAAGATTATAATCAAACTTCAAAATAAGATACAAATTAAAATTTCGTTTTATTATAATTTATTTGTTAATGATTTTATAGAATTAAAGAGATCTTGATTTTTAGAAAATCAAAGGTTACGAAATAATTTTATAAGCATTCTATTGCAGCTGGGATCATATTCTAACCCAGTTTTCTAACAAAACATTGCATAGTACCATTACTTATGGGCTCCTTTGGCATTAAGTCCAAATTGTAGATACTGTTTTAGAAAGCGTATCGTATGTCACAACCATATTAGTCGTAGTAATCACTTCCTTTATCTCTCATGATCATTCTTTGTCCAAATTAGATGTTCATTTGGATGACCAAAAGGGACTCCAATTGCACAAATTGGAAATATGTACGTAGCGAGCATGCTTGATACGTATCAATGTAGCCTCAACGTCAAAGCAAACATAAACATAAAGGAAATTTAAGACTAAATTACAGATTAATTTTATAATTAATCAACACACTTGATTAACCCAAGAATTGCAACATACTAGATTCAATAATTGTATGGACAAATACCTGGAAATTGTGGAACAATTGAATCCATTGTTATTTTCTGTGAAGTGAAGTGACAGAGACATAGAGGATTGACTACTGCTATTCCAAACCCCGTACAGTTCTCAACGAGGCGACTGTACTTAAAGTTGGATAGCAGTAGGGCCTCCTGTGAACTAGAAACTATGGGCCAAGCCTACCCATGAACACAAGCCCAATGACATATTAGAGAGAATTACCAAGCTCAATTATCTTGACATCCAATTAATCGGGGTTTATTGTTTATTATGCTAGTCCACCAAATTAACGATTAAAATTCTATCATTCTCCCACTTGGACAGCATAACCAACATCAATGAACAATAGAAACAAATTCCCATATTAATTTAACAATATGTGGCCACAATAGGATGTCAAAGTAGTGCCAACAATCTCTCAATTATAAGTCCATAATGAGGTTGAAAGTATCTCAACAGTATAAAAATCAGACCCGATAGGAGTACTGATAGCATATATGCAAGATACCCATACCTCAATGATCTAAACAGAATGTGTCATAAGGAAATGCATACAAAATGGTGATCTGTATGTATAAGTCTAAACAAAACGGCTCGAGCATCCACCCAAGATGCCAATTGAGATTTAACAAAATATCTCATAACAACAAAATGAGACTAGGTATAAAATGTCACCAACAATGCTATATATATATATATAGATATAAATGTATCTGCACAGTGTATCCAGAAACTATATGGCAACAATAATAATAGCAACAATTATAAACAAAAATCTCTAGACTGAATAACAAAATAGTCAAATACAATGTCGCTCTATATAAAATTAACACAAAAGACAGACTCCTACTAATCTAAGGCATCAAAAGATTTAAATAGACCCGTGTGGGTTACATGATTCACAAAAGCCTTAGCAGTCAAGCCTTTGGTTAAAGGGTCTGCCACCATAAGATCGGTGGGTATATGCTCTATACGAGTCTGATATTCCTTAACCTTCTCTATAACAAACATATACTTTGTATCAAAATGCTTCGAATGCTTAGAGTTCTTGTATATTTGAGAGAAGCCCACCATAGTAAAGTTATCACAATATATGGTTAGAGGTCTGGAAACACTCTCCACAAGATGAAGCTCTGAAATGAAATTCCTCAACCATATTTCCTGTCGAGTAGCTTCGTAACAAGCCAAAAATCTACCTCTATAGTTAAAGTTGCTATAAGTGTTTGTTTGACACTTTTCTAAGATACAGCTCCTCCAGCAAGCATAAAGATATATCCTGAAGTGGATTTCTAATCATCGGGGCAGCCACTTTAATCAGAATCAGAATAACCTATCACCTCAAGGTGATCAGACATCCTGTAAGTGAGCATATAATCTTTAGTACCTTGTAGATACCTCAAACCTCGTTTCACAGCTTGCCAATGACCCACACCAGGGTTGCTCAAGTATCTCCTAAGTACACCAACAATAAAAGCAATATCAGGATGTGTATAAACTTGAGCATACATAAGACTACCAACAGTAGAAGCATATAGGACCTTTTCCATCTCTGACTTATCTTTATCATTTTGAGGACAGTGGCTATTCGAGAGTTTGTCACCCTTTTATATGGGTTCACTGCAAGGATTACAATTCTTTTTGTTGAATCTATTTAAGATCCTTTCAATATACCTTTTCTGAGACAAACCAAGAACACCACGAGATCTATCACGGTAAATTTCACTGACCAGAACAAAAAAAGCATCACCAAGATCTTTCATATCAAAATGAGCCGTCAACATTTGTTTTATCTCAGAAAGAAAATCCAAATCATTACTGGCTAAAAGAATATCACCAACATATAAGACAAGAATAATAAGCTTTCTCCCACTATTTTTCAAGTAAATGCATTGATTAACAACATTTTCTTTGAAGTCAAGAGAGCAAACTATTTGGTCAAACTTCAAGACCCATTGTTTGGAGGCTTGTTTCAGCCTATAGATGGATTTTCTCAATTTGAATACCAAGTTTTCCTTACCTTTCTCAAAAAAACCAGCAGGTTGATTCACAAATACATCTTCATACAAATCACCATTTAGAAAAATAGTTTTTACATCCATTTGATGGAGCTCTAAATCAAAATGAGCAACTAAAGCCATCACAATACGTAATGAATCTTTAGTTGAGACCAAAGAAAAAGTCTCATTATAGTTTATACCTTCCCTCTGGTTATACCCCTTTGCAACAAGTCTGGCTTTGCTCCTTTTTATCTAACCTATAGCGTCACATTTAGTCTTAAAGACCCATTTACACCTAGCAGTTTTACAACAACAGGTAATTCCACTAAATCCCACACGCCATTCATACTTATAGAAGCCAACTCATCTTCCATGGCTGCTAACTATTGTGAACTACGAGGATAAGAAATGGCATCCAAAAAAGAAATAAGATCTGAATCTTCAACTAAATTGAATTCATTCTCCTCCAAGTAAACATAATAGTCTCGAAATTTAGAAGACTCAGTGGATCTAGGAATCCTTTCAGATCTCCTAGGTGGAACTACAACCACGTTTGGGACTTGAGTATCAATGCCAACCTGTTGAGGAATTTCAACATCATTTACTAGATCAACAACATCATCATGAATAAGAGGAAACTGAATTGCCTCAGGATGAAATATAACAGGTGTAGGAACAACAGCACGATCCTCTCTGCAATCAACAAGACGAGACTCATGTCTTTCATTATGTTCGATGTCCCCTTCAAAATAGACAACTCGATCTGATTCAATGACTCTAGTAGTGTGATTGGGACAATAGAATCTTGAACCTCTTGAGCAAGTACAATAACCAATAAAGTAACCTGAAATAGTTCCAGGATTAAGCTTCTTCAGCTGAGGATTATAAATCCTTACCTTAGCCTTATAGCCCCAAACATGGAAATGC
>JANIIA010051297.1:0-11344 GCA_027478495.1 Erythroxylum alaternifolium
GAAACAAAAAGATGATTTTATGTCACTATGATCCAATTGAGCATATTAAAAACGTGAAATTTGCTATGCAAACTATTATTCTAACGATTCATCGAGTAGAACATTTATGTGTAAATCAAGCAAGAAGGTCACTTTTATAACTTCCAAAGATTAAAATTGGTATAGAATGAAATTTTGTAAGAGAAATATCATAAAAAACACAAAAATCCAACAATAAATAAGTCCATTAACTCTTTCACACGCAATAATGGAACAATGAAGACGTGACATCAAGAGGCGATTCAGACATAGCATGGGAATATAGCTGAGCTTCGAGTTTAAGCTCATGCATTTTTACCAGAGCAAAAAGTGTTACATGTCCCTAAATTTTTATTAGTTATTAACCAAAATTTGAAAGAAATGGACATACTTACATCGAAGAGTTGTACAAATTGTTCATCATTTCTTTGTATGGTCAAAATGACCACCTCCAAAGTAAACAAGCATGTAAATCTGTAGAAAATAAAGCAAAAGATCGAATTTTGATATAAGGAATTAAGAAGCAAAAAGAATTGGAAACAGAGGTAGGATCTAAAAGTTGATAAAGTCACTAGCAGCTTTTATGAATGGAACTTCCGATAGTCTTGTTTAACATGAAAAATCTGTAACTGATGGGAATAAAAGAATAGTAAGTCTTTGAAGAAGTATATATGTAACAAATGCAAAATACTGTTTCTTTTTTTCCTTCTGTTAGAAAAAATGAAAGGAGTGATATAAGAGGGAAACGATGGATTGGAAAGTAACCAAAATAGGTCTTAATTCTTCATCGTGACTGGCTATATAGGTGACTCCTTCTGCAAAGCTCAGCAAAAAATTCGTCTGCCATAAAGTTTTCTACATTTCAAAAATAAGAATTAGATAAACAAAAAGTAACCAAAAAATGCGATTGATAAATTATAAGCTAACATTTGTTCTTTATTTTGAATTTATGGATAATGGAACAAAAGGGAAAATGAATGATTATGAAAAACAAAAGACTAAGAAGTAACAGGAAAAAGGGTAAGAAAAAACTTATGTACAAAATTTGGTGATAGTAATCATATGATAATGGAGGTTTTTGTTACAATACCAACCACTATGTTATCTCTCTAAAAAAGGCAAGCCTTTAAACTCTTTGCAACCTTCTTCACATTATCACCTCTAGCTATGAAAAATCATCCAACACAAGCATCATTGCAGAATGTCTCCTATGATTAGGTAGAACATAACGTTAATGACAATAGCTATTGCCTCCAGTAATAATGTAATCTTTAAGATAGAGACAAAAGAAACATGATAGGCTTTTATCTGAAATTAAACATATGGATTGCAAATAAAAAACTTGATGTCAAACATGAAATTAAAAAGGAAGTATTCATAATTATGATGGAGAAATAAGGTAGAAATACAGAAAACTTTAAACTTGACCTATAAAAGAAAATTAACAGTGAAAGTACAAAAAACCCCACTTGCTTCAACGAAAGAGGAGTTGGTTTTCTTAGAAGCTCCAACACAACTTCATTTTTCTCATTGAGTCGATTACATGTTTATTTCTTGCCCATTCCAAAAAAATGAAGTAATATCAAGGGAAAGAAAGAAGGGAAGATAAGTTGAAAATCTTCTACTTTACACAACAATTGTAAAAACGGGAAAATAATATAGTTTAACGTTTGTGCCATGAATATGATGTCAAATTTTAGCATTTTGGCTTATTTTAAAGAGTTCTAGAGAGGATGAATCGATACATATTTCTCCAGTTTCATATCATAAACAAATAGGGAAAAGGAACAGAAAATAAACACACCCATTGATGGTCGATGTGGAACAAATATCCCTCTTAAATATCAAGAAAACTAACAATATTATTTTTCTATACTTTTAAGAATCAAAACGAAACTGATATTGCTAAAACAATAATATTAGCAAAAAGTAGCTAGAGTGCAAGGGCAACAAAAATATTAGCAAAAAGTAGCTAGAGTGTAGGGATGGTCCAACTGTGTAAGTAGTTAATGATTTCAGATGGGGCAGACGATGATGATGATGAAGGAGATATTAGGGCAGATGTTGGGACGTTAACAGGATTTGATCAATAGTGCAACCGTAGTTGAAATTATAGAGGAAATAGTGTCCTCGTCTTGAATTCAGAGTGATTAGAGTAGGGTTTGTGGAACCAACAAAATAGGAACCTTGCTAACTTGAACAACATCATGAAACCTATTTGCGAAATTGAACGGTGGACATTGATCAATCAAGAAATTTTTTTTCACTAACTGGAATTTTATGCATTTATAAGACCTATATGCGATAGCTATACATCGTAAACTTACAAAAGCCATATCTTCCTTAGATTTCTTAAAAAAGGACAACTATATCCAAAGGCCAATTTTAATAAAAGGAAACATCTGACAGTTCCCATCACAAAAGGTAAACATTCTCACTAACCTTTTCTTCATCCATAAGTTCTATGTTGTCATTTGCATCAATGTATTTTCCATGCAAGGGTAGGATAATTTTAGTGGCCCCTTTCCAATGTAACTGAACTTGAGAGTCAGGCTGCAAGATAAATCTTTGAGTCAAGCACACATCGTGATTTGAAATATGAAAACGCAATGTTTTATATACTGGTCATAACTATATCAATTGCAGATGATTATTTAGGCAAATCCTAAATATAATATACTTATATATCATATTCTGGATATATTAATTGCAAGAATGATTGTTCCTAAATAGAATACGATATTGTTTACTATTAGATCACCATTGCATTTTGTGAGTATAACCACATTACCCATTTTATTGCAACATCGCCTCTCTTTTTTCTATGAGTTGAAAAGGAATACAAGGATAATGGTAGATTAAGAGAGGATATTGTCAAAATTCATTCCCAGTTTCCAACAATGAAAAGTGAATATCAACAATTTAAGCATTATCCCCTAAAGAAGTCAGCAACTTAAAACATCATGGAAAAAACTCTGAATGGTCATACTATAATAGCTTTTTCTATTGGTGATCTAAAAACCTCAAGTTCTCCCCCACCCTGCCACAGAGTATTACTAGTCTTTCATGATCTAATGCTCTTAATTACTTCAAACTCTTCACAAACTAATGAAGGGAAAAAATTAGCGAAAAGAAACAGAAATTAACTATATGAACTTGCCTCCGGAATAAAAACAGTGCCATTTGTGTTATGTGTAATGCCTTCAATGAGTAAAGGGGATAACAAAGGAGACAGATGTGACTTGTTTTTTAGGTGGATTAATCCTTCTCCCGCTAGCGTAAGCATCAACAATAGTCATCTATAAAAGAAATCTGTTGCTATTAGTGTGCGTAGCAAGCTAAAAGTGGAGGTTCATATCACTAGAAAAATGTTTTCCAACAAGAAATAATCAACAGTAGGACTAAGTTTTTTTTCCATGCAAATGACAATGAAGTTTACATTCATTTGACAACATTTGTGGAAGTAATTGATATTGTACATGGAATACAACCTAAGTATTTGCAAGTGTTAAAACCTTCAATGAATCACCACAGTCATCACCATTTGATGATCAACTACAAAAAGAAATAACAGAAGAGTTAAAAACCTTTACAAAGAACAAGTCGCATCAATGAAACACACAAAACTACTAGAACACAGACACCATACCACCGCCATCCTCTGTCTTGTCTCCAACCACAATCTCAACCAAAAGCCCCATATTCCCCAACGTGTCGTTATCTAATCTCAACCTGCATGAATTTTCAAATTTAAAATTTTTTATCTTATAAGTTTTATTTAAAAATTAAAATTTAAATAATAAAAAATTGAAATTGTGTCACAGGTGTGATTTAAGTGTCAAACCTGTGACACAAACCAATTATTTTATTTTTTATTTTTATCAATTTAATTTTAAATTTTTTTATAAAATTAATGATAGCATAATTAAAATTGAAATTAATTTTTTATCAGAATAATATTAAGACAATTAAAATTAAAATGATAAAAATAAAAAATAAAAAAGACTCACGGAATGTCACACTTGTGATTTATGTCACATCCATAACACTTATATTACGGGCATCACAGTTATATTTCAATAACTGAATCACTTAAAATTTAAGCAAAAACTACGACTTTTTATTAACCAAAGAGAGTTAATATAGAATAAGTTTAGATCCAGTATTCGTTTGTTCTCTGTGTCGACAAGCTGTCCTCAAAATCATCGATGTGTGTGAGGTGACAGTTGGGAGACGAGTCCTATCGAACCCAGTAGCTCATATAGCACCTGAAACAGTCGCAGTAGAGCAACGGAGGATGGTCATTCCCAATCTTCCTACGAACTACAGTCTTTAGAGTGCTATGAGTAGTGGACTTGTGGAGCAGCGATGATGATGTTGTTCTATGGTGTTATTATGAATAGTGTTGCAGGCTAAGGAAGATAAAAGATTACAAGAATGCTGCTAGAGCGATTAATCTTTAATCAACCCCATCCATTGGGGCCTTCTGATATCTTTTATTAAGCTTATTAAGGTGATAATCTTTCTAGATATTTCATGAATCTTTTCTTTCTTTCATGTGTTATCACATTATATTATCAATGTCAATCTATTTCTAGCGCGATATCGCTTCTTTTTTATTTGACAGAATCCCAGTTATAACTTTTGGAACCGATAGTTCATAAGATGTGCGCCTAAGCTTGAAAAACTATTTAAATTGGTTGCTAGTCATGTGTCGGCTTAAAATCTATTGACGAGAGGATAGTCTTAGGTTGGGTTTCCAAAGTAGAAGCAAATGGATTACATAGAAGAAAGAAAATTAAGATTAATATTTAAATTTTTAATAAAAATAAATAATAGTTAATAATTATTTAAATAAATAGTAGACATATGATAGTTATGTGATAAGTATAAAAATTTCACAAAACTTAAAAATGAATGTTATATTTCCTGCAAAGATACGAAATCTCCAAGCACACGCTAATGTTGATTTCAAATTAGAAGCTTGTTTCTTATAAGACAATGTAAGACTATAAGTTAATATTTCTTGTAAAGATACAAAATCTCCAAGCACATGCTAATATTGAAATCAAAATAGAAGGCTATTTCTTATAAAAAGACATAAGACTATGGGCTTGTTTGGTAAAGAGCTGATTAACTCATGTCAGCTTGTTGACTTTATGGAAAAGCTGTTTAGGTTGTTTGGTTATTAGCTGGTTGGGTTGGCTGATTCAACCCAACCAGCTGATTTTGAAGAATGAGTTAATTAAATTAGAAATGTTCCGATCTCGCGGTTCAGCGAGATTCATAGTGGATGTTGTTGTTATTGTTGCTTCAATATGTATAAACTAATTTAGCTTTGTTTAAGAAAGTTTTTAAGGAACAATTTTTAAAATCACTATATTTTGATTTTTATGAAAATATGGTATTAACTAAAAAATTGTTTTCAATGTCAAATAAGTTATAAGGAACATAATCTTATCAAGAAATTAAATTAAAAACCTTCATTTCATCGTTAACATAAGTGTTGGACAAGAAAATTAACTAGAACATATTTTCAATATAATAAATAAAAATTTTTTGCTATTGAAAATCTTTTTTTAATAGTCAAATAGCTTTTAGCATTATTTTATATTAAATAACTAAATTTTATATTTATAAAATTGATAAAATGAAATATTTCATATCATATGTTTTTAATAAGGATATTAATAAATAACTAAATATTCATACAAATTTATATAAATAAGAAATCAATAATTAATTCATTTTTAATTCATTTTTTGTTCGATCTTTTCTCCGATGAGGTATGTGAAAGTTAGTTACTTTATTTGGAATTATCGATTGCACATTTAAAATTATAGATTAAAACAATTTTTTAATTCAAATTCATATCTCTACTTTAAACCTATATATTTTTGACAAATGCAAAATTCGTCTTTCTCAATTAATGTTCAGTCTTTGTGCTCCATACCAATTGATATTCCTCCTCTTTTTTTTATCAGCGTATCAGCCCTTCCTGAGCAATTGAGCACTCGAAGAAGATTAAATCAATGTTTTAAAAATCGGATCGGGCATTGAATCGGTCAAAAATAAATTTAAGGTTTAAAGGTTGTTAACCACTACAAAACCAATATATAATAAATAAGAAATAAAAATAATAAGAATAAATAAAATAAATTTTAAAATAAAATACTTTATTGAAATAAAAATACACTAATAATGTCTATTAATATATAATGACTAATAATTTAAACTTAGATTGAATCTAACATAAATTTTAAAATAATAATAAAATAAAAATTATTCATAAAAGTTCAATTATGCTTAAAGAAAGTCAATAGAAAGGACTTTAAATTTATTATAACTTTTTTCAACGTCCTTTAAACATAATTTTTTTAGTTTAAATGTTATTTTTTAGCGCATGCTCAAATTATCTTAAGAAAAATAATTTATATATAGCAACTAGTAATTCAATTTATTAAACAAATTAATGATAAAATAATAATTAGTTTTTAACAATAATTATTTAAAAATTTCAATTAAAGTATAAGAGAAAATAAAGAACCTAAATTTTGACAAAAAATTTTTAGGGAGATTAAACATATTTAGTATTTTTTGAGGATAAAAATAATAATACATTTTTTTAATAATAATAATAATTCAAAAAAATTATTAAAATTTAAAGAGATAAACAAAGAATATAAATTTTAAAAATATAATTTATTAGTTAGAATGTGTAAGAATCTTGAAAAGAAAAAAACAATAAATTTATTGAAAAATAAAGATATATGAAATGAGCTTTAAAGCTATAAATAATAAAGAAAGAATTATTTTCAGATTCTCGACAAACGTTTTTTGTGTTATTCACTCTCTTCAATCTTTTCATCTTCTTCAATTATCATTCATACCAAACTTTTTCTGTGTTATTTATTTATTTATTTAGATTTTGGTTCTTCAATGTATAAGAAAACCAACCGATTTTGTTGCTTAATCGGACGGTTTCCTTAAGAAAACCATCAGGTTTATTTTTTTTGTAAGGGTTATTAATACAAATCCGACAAAAAATCATTCCGGTTTAGTCCAATTTTAAAATTATTGATTAAAACTCAATTTAGTGATAAATTTTTATAATTATATTTGTAAGCAAAATTTGATCATCATTGCCTTTAAAACTGTGTTGAACTTGACAAATAAAGTCAACTTATCTAGTGTATAAAGCTTCTACTTTACGAAAGTCTAAGGAGGGTCATAATATATGCAACATTTTTTTGTATTTTTACAAAAAGGTTAGTTTTGTAATTTGAACATATGATCTTATGATCACAAACAAGAAAATTTATCAATTTCTCTAAGATTGAATATTGTTGAGCATGATAAATATTGGAATGAATTTGCAAACAACGAACTAGTATGTTACCATTACAATTATGCAATGTATAGTGTCCATTTCTCTAGTTTGTTTTTCCTTTCTTTTATTTACACGATCCTTAAAATATTGAAAATTCTGCCTCTTTTTATTGACTCTTTTTATTAAAATATTGTTCATTCAGATTTTTGTGTAGGCTGGGTATGCTTAGTCATCAAATTTACTTGTATACGGTTACTAGAAAGTCAAACAATGGTGGCCATAAACTCTAACTGCCCACGTCTTTGTGGTCTATACCAATGATATTCGTCCTCTTCTTTGAGTGATGGGAAGCAGGGTCAAGATCTGATCCCGACAGTAGCTGAATAATTACGAAACTTTTTCGTAATCTTTGATTTCTCGAAAATCAAGATCTCTTTAATTCTATAAAATGATTAACACAAATCATAGTAAAGCTGAAACTTAATTCATACCTTATTCTGAAGCTTAATAATAATCTTGTCTTATCCCTCGAATCATTCCCAAAACTGATCCGTTTTAACTACTGTAGCCACGTAAATGTCCGTCCTTTAGCGGTATCCACAGAATGAGTTGAGAGAACTCTATAACTCTTACAAAGAGGGTTAAGCAAGAAGTGCTAGCTCCATAGAGCTTAAGTCTATTTATAATAAGCTTTGGATGTTTTAGTAATTTAATTGAAATTAAATTCTAATTTTAATTAAACTTCAATTAGAGTTATAAATAATTCTAACTAAATACCAACTAAGCCCATATAAGATTCAATATCTCATATAAATCCTTATTTATTAAATATTTCATATTTAATCATAAAGTTTATCAAATTTTACAATCAAGTCTAACTTGATTAAATTAACTTTACTCTCTTAAACCTATTATATATGTGAGACCCATTAGGTTCCCAAATATGTTGACAACGATTATAAATTATAATTCTAATTCATAATTAAAATTAGATAAATTAAAACTCCTTTTAATTTATCTTTAATTCTCCATTTAAACAATTTATAATCATAGATCAAGATTAGAGTCTAGCAACTCATCATGACCACCTAAATATTTAGGAATATCAAAGTGGTTTTAACTAACCTTTCCCTGCATGATTTTTTCGTATAATTCAATCATTTCATCAACCAATGTTCCAACTAGACATAGAGCATGGAATTAATGTCTCTATTTTTCAGTCTAATCATATTAGTTCTTCGCCATTAGATATCGATTCAATTAATGACATTTGCAAACTATTTACAAAGCATCATTTCACCTTGGCCAAGGATTTTTTGAATCAATACTAATCAAGAAACATCCTCCCTAATTACTTTAGGATGATGAATCCTTTCTTGATCACACAACTAGCTCCATATAGTTCATTCTATGTCCAATGACTACCGATTAAACAACCTATGAGGTTGGGGCATAGACATAAGGGTCTTTATGACATAATCAATACTTCAGTTCATTTTTAATCAGGTCTTGCTCAAGCTTCTTTAGGGTTATTACTTCCTTATTAGCTCAACATACATGTCAAAGGATCAGTTATACAATTATCACCGTGAGAATTCCATAGATATACAAGTAATATTCTAAATAGATTTCTCATATTAAGTCTATTCAGTGAAATTGTTCTCTAGCATTCACCCATACATTTGTTTAAGTATCTGTATACTTTTGGCTATAAGATCGACTACTTCCTTCATAAGGAAAAATAAAACATATGCTAGTCTTTTTACATTCTATTAATGTCCAATCTTAATAGAAGAATGATTAGGAACATTTAAGAACAATATATAAATGTAATATGAATCTCATAATTATAATCCCATTATAATTTAATTTGCAATGTACAATTATCCCATGGACTTTATCATACATCTAAACATGTACAAGATAAAGAATGCCTTCAAATAATTTGTCACTAAACTATAACCAAAGCAATTAGCTGTAGGGCATAAACCAATAATCTCCCACTTGTACTAAGCTAATCGTTTAAGTATCTCTTACCACATGATCATATGAAAATTATTCTACTACTGGGACAATGGCTTAATGAAAGAATTTTACAAGATCCTTTACAACTCCCATCTTAATTATCATCATAATTAAGAAAATTTCCCTAAAGACTTTATTGGATCTTTGATGAGACATTAGTTCCTTATTCATGCCCAATGGCTCTAATGTTCTACAATACATTACTGTCTTGATCAATGCAAAGAAACTCTATCAAGTTCACTAAAGGACTTGTTGATCCAATTAAGCATTTCCATTAAATGAAAAATGTATTATGGCTTAATTAACGACCATTGCTACATTGGAACCTTTCCAATCCTAAATGATATTGTTCTAAGTAAATAAACCTTAATTAGGGTTTACTTCTAGTTATATCCTTATCATTTTGAACTCAAATATCAACTCACACATAGAGTAATGGATATCTTTAATACTTCATAAGTATCTGATATCTCAAATACTAAATACCTTTAGTACATTATCTATGTACTTGGACTTAGAATAATTTAGCAATGTTCAATCTATCTCTGTAGATCTAATTCCCAGAATTAAGTTGTTACCTCTTCGTATCTAATAAGAGTTGTTCTTAGACAATTATGAGTTCAGCATTTGAAAGTTAGAACTGATGTTCTCTGTAAGCCATATGTCTTCACATACTCCCACTAAAAAGAACAACAATACTCCCACTAACCTTCTTTTAGACATGATAAATTCACAATCGTCTTAAAAACAAACTCTATGAATTCATCATGAAAGTGAATCTTTCAATATCTCGTAGCCTTTTAACTATACATCAAGTGTATCATTGAAGGCACTAGTTCCAATTAGATGTATTGTCACAAGATTTGAACTTTTCAAATTTCATCTTACTCTCATTACTTATTTTGAAAACCATTCTCTTATAAGTATACATTGAATCAAACAATTTGCTTAACGAATCTGTAAGAATACATCTAATATTTTGGACATCTCATAACCTTTTATTATCCAATTTAGTTCTAAACTAAATGGATAATACATGCTTTAGCTAAACATCACATATTTAAATCACTAGCTTTGACTCTTTCAAAGACCTAGCATTTCATATCTAATATGAAATCTTGCTAATTGCTTCAATCGGAACTATTAAAGGTAAGTTATTGTACTAGGCATCACCATAGAAAAAATAATATTTCATCCTACAATATCTCATATTGTATTTCACTCCTTACATAAATCCAAACCTTTATGGAAGTTTTTTTATGAAGGTATTTACTAAAGAATCTTATTCCCTGTAGATAACCGAAAGCATAGAACTTGCCACAAAAATCTCATCGATGTGCTTCAGCATTCTCAATGCTTAATTTCTACTTAGATTTAAAAAATTTGAACTTTTTCAAAATTTTAAATCATCATTTCATTAAATACTTATGACTATATCACATAAAGTCATTAGTAATATAATGAACTATAAGTATTATCCTTTTTATGAATTGTTATTCTATCCAATACATCACATGTATAAAATTTAACAATTCAATACCATCATCATCCTTTCACCAAAGGTTGATTTGGTTACTCGTCAACTTTACAAGTTTCACAAATTCTTTCTTGTCCCATATGTAACTTTATGATTCTCATTATTCTAATTTAGCCAATATGGCATAAAAAGATAATCTCGGTTATCCAACCTTTTATTATTGCCATTTATTTTAATCCAACATATACAAACTCTTTGTATAAAATTGGATCAACTACTTTTACTGAACAATCTATTTCTAACCATGCATTGCATATTACATTAATGTTGAATATAAATTCAGTATCAAATACGTATTAGCATGAATTAGAAATACATATGATCTTTATCATATAACATATAGGCAAGAAAAATCACGAAATCGTTTTCTTCTAATGACAACTATTATCATACTATAGATAAGCCTTTAATTATAGTCCACAATTATGCTTTTA
>JANIIA010051317.1:0-11343 GCA_027478495.1 Erythroxylum alaternifolium
TGAGATGTGGTAATTTACCACACCTGGACCCGTTTCTTTGGTCCGACCCGTTCTCTGGAAACGGGATGTTACATATAGAGTGCAACTGGGTTTTCAAGAAGAAAACTGATATGGAGGGTAATGTAGTTACCTATAAAGCTAAGCTTATAGCTAAAGATTATCATCAAAGATAAGGAGTTGACTATGATGAAACATTTAGCCTGGTAACCATGCTTAAATCCATTAGGATGCTCCTGGTCATTACTGCTCATTACGATTATGAGATATGGCAAATGGATGTGAAAACAACTTTCCTTAATAAAAACCTAACCGAGGATGTGTATATTACAGAACCTAATGGTATCATATCCAAAGATGGAGAAAAGGTATCCAAGCTTTAAAAATATATTTATGGATTGAAGCAAGCATCCAGGAGTTGCAATAGTTGGTTTGATGGGACAATCAAAGAGTTTAGTTTCTCACAAAATCCAAATGAACCTTGTATGTATAAGAAGGTTAGTGGGAGTGCAATTGTATTCCTTGTATTGTATGTAGATGACATACTACCAATAGGAAAAAATGTCTCTGCTTTACAATCTGTCAAGATTTGTTTGTCCAATAATTTCTCCATAAAAGACCTTAGAGAAGCAATTTATATTTTAAGGATAAGAATCTATAAAGATAGATCGAAGAAGTTGCTTGGTCTTTCTCAGTCAACATACATAGATAAGATGCTAAAGAGGTTTAGCATGAAGCAGTCCAAAAGAGGTTATCTTCCTGTGATGCATGGGATTTCACTCTCAAAATCTATATATCCAAAGACATAAGATGACAGGACTCATATGAATTTGATCTCTTATGCTTCAGCTATAGGATCAATCATGTAGGCTATTTTATTTATGAGACCCCATGTATCATATGCTTTAATTATTATGGGAAGATAACAGTCAAATCCTAATGTGGGTGGCTGTGAAGAAATTCCTAGGTACTTAAGAAGAGTTAAGGATGTATTCTTGGTATATAGAGAAGGAGATCTTGTTTTGAGTGGATATATAGATGCTAGTTTCCAATCTGACAGGGATGACTCCAAATCCCAATCAAGATATATTTTTACACTGAATGATGGAGCAGTCAGTTGGAAGAGTTCCAAAAAAGAGACAATTGCATATTCAAAAACCAAAGCAAATTACATTGTCACTTCAGAAGCAGCAAAAGAAGCAGTTTGGATCAAGAAGTTCATTATGAAACTTGAAGTGGTTCGTAGAATTGTTAATCCATTACAGTTTTATTGTGACAACAATGGTGCTATAGCATAAGCAAAGGAATCAAGGTCTCATCATAAATCCTAACACATACCCAGGCAACACCATTTGATTAGTTAAATCATTAGTAGAAATCATGCCAAGATAGACAGAGTGCCTACTAATCAGAATATTGTTGATCCTTTGACTAAGACGATTCCAAAAAAGAGATATGATTCTTATGTACTTGCTTATAGTGCATGTGGGAGGTTGTTAGAGAAGTGCTTTAAAGGTAATCTCCTTTAGCACTTATTATACAAATCTTTATGATTAATAAAAAGACATTTTCATTAATTTAATGTTCATGTTCTTTAAGAATTAATAATGATCTTAAATTGAATTAATGAAGTCCTTGATACATTATATAGCATGAAGAAAATCATGATGAGATTATGATAATGAGATTCTTATTATTTGTAATTATGTTAGTGTCTAAATTATCCCTAGTCATAGGATTAATGAGACAGGACATTATTAATTCGAACAGACTAGCACATGTTATACTCCTTGATTAAATCAAGCAATGGATCTCATAAGCTATAAGCATAAGTTGATTAAAGTTAACAAGTGGATGCTTGCTAAGAGTAATAATTACATTGGATGACTTGCCATGAGATAATCACATGGATAATCTATTTTAGTGCCAGTGATAGTCTCATCATAGCAATGGTGCAAATATCCTTAGACTTGAGGTGCTCAAGAATATCTTGGATACTGATCCTGTACTTTGACTCCATTCCTCATTTCCTCTCACAGGTTGCTCATAGGGTGGTGATTGGGTATAGTTTGAGATATTCAAAGTTAATTGAGCAGTCAATAAAGGATTCATCACTCCTAATAGGAGGAGATGATACCCACGGCCTCTTATCGGGGTTATTACTCAGGAATCTTAGGCCAGAGCAGAAATGTCATGAAGATAGTCTTCAGTGACATATCCAATTGAGTAATAAGCCTCAGGGATAAGAACTAACATCATTTGGGCTAGATGTGGCATAGTCAGTCTGGTAGGAGTTAACGCTTTAATCTTAATCTGAACTAAGTGGGGTATAAAATGGTTAAAGGATGAATTGCACAGGAACATTGTCTATGGAAGGATTCATAGTCAAATTACTAACTTTCCGGTCAATTAGGGTTCATAATGTGTTGCTAGATACCACTCATGTTAAATTAAGTGTTAATTTAAATGCTCAACATAACTGAGAACCTAATGGGTTACACGCAATGGAGATACAAAGAATGATTAAAATGGTTTTAGATGGGGATCCAAGATATGAGAGATGCATGACTAAGCTGCAAAAGTGTGGTAGTTTAGGGTCATTTGATTTTGAATCATAAAAAACATGTGAATCTTGCTTATTAGGTAAGATGACATAATTACCTTTGAATAAGCAAGATGACAAAATTACCTTTTAATAAGCAAGATGACAAACTTACCCTTTAAAGAAGGGATGAATGTTTTCATGCCAAATTAAGTGGGATTAGAAGCCACTTAATTCCCACTAACTCTCCATTGATGTTGAGGTTTAGAGGGAGGCCAAAAGGTGTCAAAGACACTACATTTTAGTGCAAAAGTTGTAAGAAAACAATCTTTTATGAATTGTTCACTATCTTCTAAAATACTCTCTCAAAGAACACAGCACATAGCTAGCAATTTGTGTGTGTTCTATCCATGCTTCCTAAGAGATTTCAGGCTTTGATCTTCTTATGGATATCATTAGAGATATCCTCCTTTGTTCATTTTAGTTTACGACAACCCGAAGAGGTGAATACAATGAAGAACGGAGGAGATTGTAAGGTACACATCTTAAGTTCATGTTTTGTTTTATTACATCTAATGGCACATGTTTGATTCTGTATTTTATGGGTTTTTTAAAATTTTTTGCTGCGTATTCTAATAGTTGATGCGTGTGATGTATAATCAAAACCCAACAATATCCCTAGTAGAGACAAGTTTAGGACCACATGTCCTTGTGCAATGATATCATGTATGAAATGGTAGTAAGTATCAATATGATTTATCTTTCTATGATACTTTAGCATTTACAACTTTTTATCATAATAGATAATTTTAGCCTCACAAAGATGCCCTGTAATGATGAGGCTCATCAAAAATCTCCTTAACCATATCACCTCTTGTACTGTCGAGGTACATATAACATACTCTGAGCCCATTATAGACAATGACACATATTGTTATTGTTTGCTACACTAAGAAATACCTCCTTCTCTGAGAATGAAAACATAACCTGACATGGACTTTGACTCATCTTTATCAATAGACCCATCGACATCACTATATCCAACTAATTTGAGGCTCTAACCTTGCTAGCAAAAAGCCATGTTAGTGGTTCCTCTTAGAAATCTAAGTATCATTTTAACCATTGCCTAATGCACAGGTTCAGGATTACTTTGATATCTACTAACCATCCTAACTACAAAGCATATGACGGGTTAAGTACACACCATAACATACATTAGACTATCGACAGCGCTCACGTATAGTACCTTATACATCTGTTGTTTTTCTTCCCTTATTTTAGGACAATGATCTATACTTAGGTATAGCTCCTTCTCTAATGGAGTGTTGATAGGTTTGTAGTTATGCGTAAGGAAACGTTCCAAGACCACTCAAAAATCTCTTAGGACAATCCCTCGAGATCTTATCCCTAAGAACATAATTTGCTTCACTCATGTCCTCCATCTCAAAGGTATAGGATAACCACTTTTGAGTGGCTATGATCATCTCCATATCATTCCCAGCTATCAAAATATCATCTACATACAAAGAAAGTATGAGAAACACGTTCTCTTGTCTCTTTATAAATACACATTATTCCTCTTCAATCATCATAAACCCTACTAATGTAATAGCTTGATGAAATCTAAGATACCCTTGCCTAGATGATTGTTTCAAGCTATAAACGGAGTGCCTCAATCGACACACTTTATGCTCTTGTCCCTTTACCTAAAACCTAATAGGTTTATAGATCTCTTCATTTATTTCTCCATTGAGAAATGTCATTTTCACATCCATTTGGAACAAATCTAAATCTAAATGTGCAATAATAGCTAGGATAAGGCGAATAGACACAAATCTCACCACAGGAGAAAATGTCTCATTACAGTCCATACCCTCTTCTTGGGAGTAACCTTTCGCTACTAATCGAGCCTTATACTTATCAATTGATCCATCTACCTTGCACTTAACCTTTAAGACCCACTTGTTTCTAATGGTTTTTCACCTAATAGGTAGATCGACTAAGTCCCATACATCGTTCTTAGCCATGGTTCCATCTCATCTTACATTGCTACAAGCTACTCACTCGAAAATGGTGAATTCATTGCTTCTTCAAAAGAAGAAGGCCTATTAGCATTAACAAAATGCTCAAGAAGGACCCACCTTCTATTTCAAAAATTATACGTAGAACATTTCTGTGTTGGCTCTTATGTAATTATGGAGACCAAGACTCAGGTTCTATGCTCCCATTGAGCTCAATAGTCATCAGAATAGATTGTGAATCCAAATCCATTTAGGGCACTTCATCTTGTTGCTCCTCTAACTTATAGAGCTTAAGGAATTGTTTAATCTTAATAATACTGGGGAAATCATCCGAAAAAAAATCCACATCTTGGACTCAACCTCAGTGAGCCCTTTATAATGTTGACTATACATCACATAGTTTTTATAACGCTCACAATATCTAATAAACACACATTTATTAGCTCTATGACCTAAGTTCCCAAGCTTATAAGAAGAATTATGAACATAATCAATAGATCCCCATGGCCTTAAGCCTTTCAAATTAGGCTTATCTCTATTTCATAACTCATATGGAGTAGTCGAGACAAACTTAGTGGGCACTTGGTTAAGGATGTATGTCGAAGTCATAAGTGAATCTCCCCAAAACTTAATCAGGAGGTTAGCTTGAGCCATCATCAGCCTACCATGTCTAATAGAGTTCGATTCCTTCTCTCTGTAACCCTATTTGTTGTAGAGTTTCAGGAATCATTAAATGTCGATGTATTCCCTTATTCTCACAAAATTCTCTAAATTAATCAAAGAGATACTCTCGACCTCTATCAGTACGAAGAGCCTTAATGCTCTTCTCTTTTTTGATTGTCAACCTTAGCTACAAAGCATTTGCAATACAAAGCTTCTGAGCGGTGAGACAACAGAAATACTAAAACATATCGTGAGAAATTATCTATGAATGTGATAAAGTAAGTCATGCCATTATGCACTCTCACATTCATAGCCCTGCAAATATCATAGTGGATCAACTATAGAGGATGTGAAGCTCTCTTAGCCTTACCAAAAAACTTTCTACTACCTTTCCCACTAAGAGAGGCTCACGAGTAGGAAGACTCACTTTGGCAAGAGAGACCAATAGCCCTTCTCTAGCTAATCAGGACATTCTATCTTATCCAATATGTCCTAATCTAGTATGCCATTTAACAAACTCAGATTCGATATCAACATAAGAAGAAGAAGAAACAACATGAGCAAAATATTTATGAGATTCAGATACATCTTTTAAATTCATAATAAATAAACTATTACAAAGGTATCCGTGACCATAAAGGGTATCATCAAGATAAATGGAGCACCATTCTTACTAACAAGAAAAGAAAACCCCAAGTCTACCAGTCCCAATACTGAAAGTAGATTACACCAAAGGGTATAAGCCTTATGATCATGATGATGCTATGTCGAATTCCCAGTTTTAGGTGGGCTCATATTAGTGATTAGATGGTCAAGAAACTCATGCTTATTGAGAAGGTACTTAACCTCCCCATGCCAAATGTCATAGTTTTTACCATCAAGTTTCTCTTCCTTGGTTATCTTAATAATCAAACTCTTGGTTGCCATTTCACTACATCATTGCACAGGTCTAATTAAGGCATATATCTATCTATGCTAATCCTAATTAGTTAGCTCAACTCCCACTTACATTATCAGTTTGAAAATTTTGCAAACTTGTTAGTAATCATAACTAATAACATAAGCAATATTAAGCGCTTAATTGTATTTAGCCTAATGATCAGTTTTAATTTAATTTATGCTCATTGACATTAATTAAAAATTATTCACATAAGCAAATAATTAACCAATTTATTACTAACATAAATGATCGCGCATCGTAACACTAGTCAAAATAAAAAAAACTAGATTACTACTATAGCAGTGGTAAATCTAGGTCGATCCCACAAAGAGCGTGTGTAAAGTTGTTGAAATGAAATGAATCGGAGTTTAGGTTTAGGGGGTTGGATTTTTGACATAGGAAAATAAAATAAAAATAACCTAATGAAAACAAATTAAAGAAAACATACGAAAAATAATAAAAATGGGGAATTCGGTAGGGACCCAGTTTTTGGTTCAATCTTGACCTACACCCTAATTAAGCATATTTAATTGATATGTTGTTTTCTAACCTCTCCTGGAAACTATTAATTGTGGGTTAACAATTTACCCAAATTTTCCCTTAGGTTTGTTTAATCAAAGATACAATCATGAATTAAACTTAACCACTGAATAACCTAGGATACGATCTCTACATTTAATTAGGCAGTAGCATTACGAATTAGGAAAACTAATTAATCAAGGAAACAACCACATACGATGTGTCATTTAACCTAGGTCATGTTATCCCTAATGATGACAAATCATTAGTCGTTACACATGAATTTCAACATAACAATTACATATTACATCGAAATTCTAACAATAGGTTTGTAAATAAACGATTCAATGAACATATTAAAATCATCTTTTCATAATCCCCATTAAATAAACCCAAGATAACATAATCAATACCTAATGAGAGAAAGAAATAGAAAAAACAAAGAAATACACTTATCCTGGGTCATTGGCGTCGATGTCACCTCCAAACTGATGTTGGGATGTCTAGCCCTCCATGGGTCTCTCTCAGAAAAATACTTCAGCCCCATTAACTACCCTACCAAAGCCCCCTTCGGTTCTTCACTTACTACCGCAAGCTTCTCTTCTCCTTACTCCTATTCATTGATTTGACAAATAAAGACTAAGGTTTACCCTACTATTCACTCTCCTTTCTTTCTTATCTGTTGCCACTCTCCTTTGTTTTCACTCACGCCACTCTTTGTTCTCTTCTTTTGTTCTTACCTCTCTATTGTAATTGATGTGATGAATTAAACTTAATGGATACTCCTTGTTCACACAACTTAAAAACCTAAAGCATAAAACGTAGCATATGCATCGTGTTGAACGCATACGCTTGCGCTCAACATAAAATGCAAACGTATGCATTGCCTTAAACGCATATGTGTTGCATTTAATACAAATTTTCCCAGTCACTACATTTTGTTCATTTGTTGCTCCTTGGACGTCACCGTTTAGCTCTTTAATGTGCTATCATTTCACTCCTTGCTTATTCATCTACTGTCACATATGTTTTGCTTTCTTTGTATTTTGATTCTTTTTTGCTTTTTATTTTGATTCTTTTTTCTTGTTCTTGTCTTTTAATTTTCTTATTCTTGCTCCATGAAGACAAGTGAAAATTAATCTTTGAAAAATGGCCCAAATGTAGTGCTTTCGACTCACTTTAATTTCTTTGCTTCCAAATTGTTCCTAAAATCATATATGAATTAAAGTAAGTATCTTAAGTATTTTCGTATCATTAATTGCTAAGTGTAAATGATTAAATGTATTAATAATTAAACACATATCAATTTCCCCCACACTTAGCTTTTGGTCATCTTAAGGAAAAACATCCAAATTAAGCTCAATGACCTGGAATAATTAATCCATTCCTATATTTTCTAAGATTATATAATCATAAACAAAGATGAATGACTTTCAAAAACCATAGCAAGAATTCAACATTCAATACTTTTACTCATGATCAATCAACAAGCATTATCTTTGAAAATCGAGCAATCTAATAGTAGACTCGGAAAATGTGTTTAAGTAAAATATATCTATAAGTATACTCAACACCATTTATAATAATGACAATCCATAACTTTACATATCATTTTATTTCTCCACCATTATAATTCACATGTAAAATTATGAATCAATGGACTTTTCAATGTTGTATTGTAGGTAAAGGTAAGTTGAGATGTGTTTGGGTCATAAAGCATGAAAGCCATTAAGCTAGTGAAATAAAGCAACACTCATCAAAAACTGAGTACGATCAGCTATGACGAATGCAACATTTATATTTCACAACCCAATTCAACTCTCACACACCAACCATATGAAGCATATACCAATTTGAAGGAATCCTCATAGAATTTATGTCAAAAATACATTGAAACCACAATAGTGAACCTTCCAAGTCAATATCTACCTCATATTTAACATACTCAAATAACACATTTATTACAACTCTAGGAAGATGCATTAATTATTAATAACTTTGTAAACCCTTATGCACTTCTTCATTGATAAATTTATTTAAACAAAATTTTTTCATTCTTTCTCTTTTCCATCTTCGTATTTCTTTCTGTCTTTCTTTTTCTTCTTTCTTTTTTTGTGCTTTTCTCTTTTCTCTTTTCTTTCTTTCTTTTCCCCTTTTTTAACATTAAAAGAAACTACATTAATATGGGAATTTCAATGATAAGACATAACAAAACATCCCTAACACTAACCAACCCTCACATATGTACACCCCACAATTAGAATTTTGTACATTTATAAGCTCAACAATCAAAAATGTTCCACTAGCTTTATACCTTAGGTAGGACATTTAGTTAAGTATAAAGCATGTAATGTAGTTAGTAAACAAAGAAAAAGTATAAAGCTCAAAAGGGTTTATCAAGGAAAAAATCATATCAATAGGTTAGGTTATTTAGCTAATGTAGTTTATGAAAAACAAATAATGCCTAATCATATTCATGTTAATGCATGTGATAAAAATGTGGTCTCGAATAGAAATTCAACACAAAATCCAGATGTATATGTCATAAAGGTCACACATTACCACAAGACAATGATACTAATATGAATGTGTTAGTCGAATAAGGCTCAAAATCTCACTGGCTTTGTCTACCACTAGTCACTACTCTTCTAAAGATAATGTAGATTAATCAATCAGAAGAGTAAAAAATACATGCTAAAGCTGCCATGAAATTCTCTAGTCAACTCATTCCCTAATCATGACTATATAGTCTTAGAAGCAATAGAAAACGAGCAAATGTTTCATTGTTTGTTTTATTCTTTCTCTCATTTTAATTGAAAACTTAAAAACAAGCAAAAATAAACCAACAAAGAAACACACATGCAGAAAAAAATAAAAAATGTGAAATTTTAAAAGTAAAGAAATTCACTTCCCTTGGGTTGCCTCCCATGAAGGGTCTTTGTTTAGGGTCACTTGCTCGACTCCTTTTTGACAAAATTGTGATCTTCAGGTGACACTTGCGCCTCCTCTATGTGAGGTTCTTTAGGATAAGGTCTCAGTTGATAATCGTTCACCTCTAGCATCTTCCCTATCTTCAGATTCTTCATCTCTAATAAGTCCTCACTCTTTTGAAATAATTCGAATAACTCTTCTCCTTTTTCTTCTTCATTTAATTCTTCCAACCTGCTAGGTAAAGGTGATGTTAGGTTCTGATCATGCATCTCATACATAATATGTATCAAATATATGTACTGGAAATAAAATGGAACCTCAAAAACTAGATATACTCGTGCATATAGATATAGAAAAACAAAAACATAAAATGTAAGATGTTTACATACCTTTCAGACGATCTCCTTCATTCTTTAATCTTCTCCGTATTGGGTTGTCGTAAACCACAACGATCAACGTAAACTGTCTCTAATGAAAGTCCACATGAAGATAGAAGGATGGAACCTCACTAGGAGATGGCTAGAATTCTTTCTTTGTTCTCGCAAAGATAAGAACTCTTCAGAGAGTTAGAGAAAAAAGTGTGAGTAAGAAAAAGAACAAAAGTGTGTTTAAGAAAAAGAAACTAAGAAAAAAAACTATCTTTTTCATTTTATTGTCTGATATAAGATACACGAAAATCATCTCAATTTTCTACACTAATGGGAAGTTAATGGTCATGAATAGCATGCATTAATGGAAGTTATGGGAAGTTAATGACCATAAATAGCATGCATAATGGAAGCCAACAACACTTGTTTCTACTCTATTCCATGCAACGTTTTCTACCACGATCACATCGCGATACAATCTTGAAACACTCTTTCATATCTTGAATCACCATTTAAGACCATTTTACTCATCCTTTAAATCTCCTATATGTGTGACCCATTAAGTTCCCGATTCTGTCGTCCACTTAAATTAACACTTGAAGTAAGTTAAGAGTGGTATCTAGCAACACGTCATGACCCCCAATTGACCGAAAAGTTAGTGGTTTGATTACTAACCCTTTTATACGTAATGTTGCCATGCAATTTTTCCTTTTACCATCTATACCCCAGTTAGTTCAGAGTATGGTCAAAGTGTCAACTCACACTAGACTGACTATATCACATCTAGTCCAAATGTCATTAGATCTTGTCCTGAGGATCTTATTACTCTATGTATCATTAAAGACCCTCTTCATGACACATATCTGCTTTGGCTAGAGACTCCTGAGTAATAACCCTGACAAGAGGTCATGGGTATCATCTCCTTCTATCAGGAGTGATGAATCCTTTATTAGCTACTCAATTACCTCCGAATACCTTAAGCTATACCCAATCACCACCCTATGAGTAACCCCTGAAAGGCACTGATGAACAGAGTAAAAACACAGGATCAGTATCTGAGATATCCTTGAGCACCTCAAGTCAAAGGATACTTGCACCATTGCAGTGATAAGACTATCATTGACATTAGAATAGAATATCCATATGATTATCTCATAGTAGGTCACTCCAATGTACTTACTACCCTTAGTAAGCATCCACATGTTAAATCTAAACAACTTATGTCTATAGCTTATAAGATCTACTACTTTGTAACACCCCATTACCCTACAGTACGTACCGGAATGCCCGTAGGTCATTCCGACACATATCCCAAGATAACGGAGCGCTACGTGAAAATACTATCGAACTCCACATGGCATC
>JANIIA010051358.1:0-11341 GCA_027478495.1 Erythroxylum alaternifolium
AACCTTTAGACTTAAGTGATCTACCAAGATTGCCCCTCATGCATTCTTACTACATTTATACTTTAATTCCATCAATTCAAGCAATAAATCCTCCCAACATTGGCATGCTAGTTGCTCCAAAATAATAAATCTATTAAGACCTCAAAATAATTTAAATCATGCCTAATAATAATAATAATAATAAATTCGGGGCCCAACAGTTAAATTTCTACCAATAGGAATTTGTACTTTCTTCTCCTAATGGGAGGTTGTTTCCATTTATAAGAGCTTTATCTCTGACTCCATCAAGCCTTATTCTTCATTAAGCCTCTTCATTCTAAGTGATTTAAGTAATCTTTTACCGACTTCCACCTCTAAACAAATTCTAACATAACTTATTCTCCTTAGGCAAACTGGTTTTTCATCCAACAAAGTAGTGTCCTATAGTGCTTGCTAATTAGTTCAAACTAATTGTCGACTAATATTCAAGACGTAGGTTGTGAAAATTAATCCATATAGGTATGGTTTTCATGTTATTCTCATCCATGGTCATTCCTAAAGAAGGCTTTGAGTTGAGTTGAGAAGGAGGAAAGCTAGATTTCCCAAGTTCTATGGCTCTTGAAAATATAAGGAACTAAGCATCCTACCAAGAGAAAAAAAAATCTACCTCCAACCATTATTATAAATGGTTATGTGAAAAGAAATGGAAAAAGGGTTTAAAGAGATGGAGATTTCTAAAAAGAGGAAGATTTATGATGTAAAATTGCTTAAAAGTTTCATAACCTCTTTAAAATATTAGTAAAAAGACAATTTCATACTATCATAATTAAAAATCAAATAAAGAAGAAGAGTTAAGGATACTGTACTGTTTAAACTAGTGATTGCTACATAATTTCATTTTGAAATTTTTATACTACTTACTACAGGTTCAAAGCCATTCAACCATCATATAAAGAATTTATGTAAAGAATAGTCAACATCATTTATAATAAAAGTTAGTATCTTTCAAAAGTATTATAACCATTGTTCTCTTAACACTTTGATCATTCTTTAACTTTTTACAGTATCCTATCTCATGTCTCTCATTAGTGGCTTTCGAAAGCTAAATGTGGAAGAAGAAAGAAAATAGAAAAAGTACGAATATTCCATTCCTTATTCAGGACCAAGGCCTCCTCGTGAGGGTCAGGTCCAATGGATAGGCCAGTTTTGTTATCAAGAGAGTTAGGATATTCAGTAACTCACCAATCAATAGTTATAATTGGGACGGGCTTAGTTTGATGAGGTGTCCCTTCCCTTAATTTCTCAGTCTTGGTTTATAGTTCAAGGATGTGCGGACAAAGAAACTTCATTCTACAAAGTCATTTTTATAAATTTTCCAACAAACTAAGCATTAATAGTATCACTTTCTTTTTCGTTATGTAAAATAAAAAGTTATTTAACAAATTAAATACTTTTTAAGGAAAGTTATAAATAATGTAAAAAGGCATCAAGCTCAAGGATTATCTCAAGCATACTAGGAGATTCCTTAGCTTTTCAAAGGTTTTTGTAAGAGATAGAGTCCTTAGAATAGGTCCATAGTGCCCATACAAGGTTTTTCCTAAGAGAATATTAAACTATAGCTGAGCATTTTACAGACTCATGCTATTTTCCTCCTCCATACTATTAATTATTTTTTATGTTCTAGTTCCATAGTGAACGTCTCCATTTATGTGCTAAATCATTGCTACATAAGGTATAGTTTGTGAGCTATCAATTGTTCCTTTATGAAGTTTACTGTATTGTTGGTGAGCCTCTAATGCTAGACAGAAACCTCAGGGAAGATTCTATGATTCCTTTCTAACCAGACATCATATGTGCTATTGCTTAGTGCTAGTTTGAGCACCACCATCTACTTTCTTCCTCTTGTGATATCTATAGCATAAAACTATAAGATTTTGCCATGTTAAGGTAGGAATGCATAGGTAAATAGTCTTCTAATTATGTTATAGATGCTTGATGTATATTGGCATTCAAAAAATAGGTGATCTAATGTCTCTACATCCTAGTAACAAAGGACACACATGTCAGATGCTTTAAGGAACCTTCTCATTTGATCAAACATGCTTAATATCCCTTTTTTGGCAGACCAAATCATAAGTGAGGCTCTTAGGCAAGCTTGATTAAGCAATATCAAATTATTCCATGGAAGTTCGACATTTGTTTACTTTAACAATATTAAATAATAAGTTATTAGTGAATTATCCTAATTTGTTGTTCTTTCATCTAATTCGATCTAACATGTTGAATCTTCCTTTTTTGGCATCCTCCAGAGGTGGCATGGATTCATCATCTAATTCACTCTCAGTCTCAACATCTTTATTTTCTTTCAAAATCATCATATGTTTGTTTTGACATTGAGGGGCAATATGACCTATTCCCAAACATAAAAAACACTTAATATCCCTATTTCTTTTTTGTTGGGAAGAATCAATACATTTTGTGGATCTCATGTCTGTGGCCTTGTATGATTCATCTTTGTGCTTAAAAATTGCCTTGTCTTTCTTTTTACCCTAATTCAGTTTCCACAATGAAGAGAAACTTGAATTTTGGTAAACTTTGTAAGACCCTTCCTTTTGAGTTGTCCTTCTATTTTCATGGCCATGTGCAACATGTCTTCTAGCTCCACATAATGTTGTAGCTCCACCACATTGGCTATGTCTCTATTCAGCTCCTGCAAGAATCATTGCAATCTCCATCTTCTTATGGTAATCCTCAACACTCATCATAGACCCTTTAGTAAGGCCTTGCAACCTTTGATACAAATCCCTATAATAGTGATTAGGGATGAATGTCCTCCTCGTGACAGCCTTCATATTATCCCATGTATCTATAGGTTGTTCATGATTTCTCTTCCTACTTAAAACAATTTGATCCCATAAATTAAAGCATAATCAGTAAACTCCATAGCTACAAGACTTACTTTTTTCTCTTTGGAGTAATTAAGGCAATAAAAAACAAGCTCCTCCTTCCTTTCCTAATCCAAGTATGCATCAGGATCATTTCTCCCTTAGAAGGGAGGAATCTTCATTTTGATGCTACCTAAATTGCAATTAACTTCTCCATCTTATCTCCTCCTATCTCGTCTACCACCCCTTTATGCATATTTCTATTCAAAATGGTTATTGGAACTTGATCTTCATCATCTCCACCATCACCATCATAGTCATCATTAGTAGCATTCCTCTCAAGCCTTCGTGCATTAGGGTGGCATTGTGATTTTCCTGCTTGCAAATTAGCTACAATAACCTCTTGCTTCTTGATCCTATCTTTTATCTCTTCAAACATAGTGAACATGCGCTAAAATTACTTTTGCATAGCTTGTATTGTAAATGAATTCACTCGTGCCTCGTCTCCACTCACACCTTCCAGAAGTCATATTGAAAATCTATAAAAGAATGTAAGAAATATCCTCTCAAAACTCCCTTACATGTTTCTCTCAATTAATTCCATTAGTTTTTCTCTATAATGGTGCTTACACAAACCCCTTACCTTTTACCACTATTAGAATTCCTCTTTGAGGGAAGATAATTTTTAGCAAATACTCAAAAATATCATATTTAAGTTTAGAGATGGTAATGGGGCCTGGCCAGGTCTGAGTTGACTAGGTTTTGGGCCCCTTCTTTTGAAAAATTCAGCCTTAGGTTTGCTTTAGTTGTACTGCCTGGGCTCGGCACTGTCTAAAACTCAACACTTAGAAGAAAAATGATGCCATTTTGTTGAAATCATTTTTGTATTTTTAATTTTGAAAAAGAGTTTAGGTGTTACCAAGTCAAGCTTGGGTTCAAATCTACTACCTTGGGTCCTGTCGAGCCAAGCCCAGGCCTCAATATCAACAATTAAGTTTGGCTCAAGCCCAACCTAACCCAATGTCATCCCTACTTAAGTTATGAAAAAACAATTGGTTTTGAATTATGAATCTTCTACCTTTTTAGTTACAATATTTAAGTGCCAAGTTGGTTACAAATTTAGATAAAATCATTGCAAACATAAAATTTTCCTAACAAATCTGTAGTCTTTAAACCTTTAGGGATAATATTTTGTTAATTTAAAAGTAATTTATAATAACTTTCATCTTCTATTTGATAAGGAATCTTCCATAACTTTTTAGGAGACAAAGTTTATATAAAACTCAAGACCAAACTTGTTACTTACCCGAACAATAAGGTTATAATGTAAACATAAAGGAAAAAACTTTGAAAGAGGAACAAGAAAATTTGTTAATGTAACTTTAAAGTGCTTTCACTTTTATGAAATAGGTTAAAGGTTTTAACTTATCATATGAGTAAGATCAATTATAATTTCTCTAAAATTTTATATAAAAATTTTAAGTCTAGAATATATGCAATTCTCTCAAGAGAAAAGAAAATTTTAATTTTTTATTAAATAATATATATTTAAGATATAAACCTTAACTAATATTTTCATACTCTTAATGTGAAACTTAAAATTAGAACTAAGATTATTAATTTAATCAATGTTTTAACATTAGATCAAAGGTCAAGTTGATAAGATAAGATATTCAACTAATATTAGGTCATTATTAAATAGATAAAAATTAATAAAAATATAAATTTAAAGATGATTATATTTATAAGAAGAGTAATAATATTAACTTACTATAAATACCATAAAATTTACAAAATATCTTGATTTGATATTATTTTGCAATTTATTGATGTTGATTTAAAATCTTTAGAGTTCATAAAATTTTTTATTACAATTAAATATTAAATGTCAAGCCCTGTTAAAGAATTTGATAGTAAAATCTAATATAGTTTAACAAACTATTTGTTGTTTTAATAGAATAAAAGCCCTTATGAATTCTAAAATATTTTGTTGCTAATCTCTACATGGGACTCTTCTCTCTCTTATCTCCTTTTAAGTTTTTGCTTTATGTGTTTTCAATTAGTAAGAGAAAGACTTTATTTGCTTTAAATTTTTTTAAAGTTTTTTGCTTTATGTCTTTTCAATATGTAAGAGAAAGACTATTTGCTTTTAAAAATTTCTCATGACTTTTCACTTTGCAGAGAGGGGTTCTAGAAGTCTCCTCATGTTTAATGTTTTCGATAATGTACAGAAAGTATGAAAATCTCTCTATGTATTTCCTTTTGCCATCACTATACTAAATTTTGTACTGTACCAACTGGAAAGTACCATATTACGAAACCACCTTCTTTGGTAACAGTTTTGGGTATCACCAAATATCGAAGTTTCGATCGGTATCAGTTAGTATTTAAAATACTAGCCAAATATTTGTCCGTACCATAAATTTTAAATATTCCAAGGACTAAATTGCAAAGAAAATAACAAAACTACTTAACCCACCAGCAGACTCTCTCTTCCTCAGAAAATCTCAATTTTTTATCTCTCCTCTCAAAGTTCTCCTCTCACTATCATCGCCTTGTTGGAATTTTATAGCTTAGGTGCTACAAATTCCATTTGACACACCAAGATATATTTAAAAGTGCTTGGGTTTCATGTAAGGAGCTAACCCTAAGCTTAAAGGAGCTCAATGAAACTCATGTAAGTTATAAATGGCTTGACATGACTTTCCCTTAGCTCAAATGTCTAAAGCTAGCTTAAGGTGAGCTCGTAGGAGCTCATTAAAACTAGTTAATAGCTAGAAAGCTGGGAATAAGCTCAATTAGACTCAATTGAGATTACCTAGCTTTGGTGACTCAATTGAGATTACCCCAGCTCATTTTTGGCTTTTGGGAATTGAAGCTAGCTATAAATGTGCTCACACTAGTTAAGCTAGAAGAGCTAATTAAGGAGCATGAGTTGGAGTTGAAACCCAAAGCTTAATGGGCAAAATTGGTGGTGCTAGATGAAGGAATCTAGCGTGCTTGAGTGTGGTACACTATAAGCTATAGTATGCCATAAAATAGTTAATGAACCAAGTAAAGTGAAAGAAGCTCTTGAAGGTGTTCATAAAGAGAAGTGGCTAATGGCAATGCAAGATGAGATGAATTCAATGCATCTCAATAGTTAACCATGAAATCGACCAACTGAAGAAAATACGAAAGTTGTCTCTTGTCTTGCTATGAATTGTAGATGCCATAATGCATTTTCTCATACATGCACTTTGATTGCAAGTTCATTGTCTCCACATGGATACATGAATTCGGGCAAGAAAGGATGAATTCAGTTAAGAGGTTGAATTCAACCAATAGGGAAGATTCATCATGTACCTTGCCTTAGAATGAACATACATGGCACCATTTCACTAAGGTATGTGTACTTTAGATGAAAGGATGTATTATTTTGGTCAATGGTTTTGACCATTCGGCCAAAAAGGAGTTCATGTACAAGAATGAATGGTCATAAGCATGACTTTAAGTGAAGATATATGACTCTTTGCCAAAGGATGTGTCCCTTTCATGATGTTTTGCCAAGAGACATAACTCTTGGAAGAGACATGATTTTTTGCTAAGAGACATAACTTTTGGAAGAGTCATGACTCTTCAAAGGCACCTTTTGGTGGCATGTAAAAGGTAATTTCATAGTTTCTTTGACAGTTTTTTTCTTTGGTAGAATACTACACTCTTCTCCCCATCTTTGAGCGAAAACACTCCCTTCTTTCTAGTCTTCATGCGTTGAAGCACTCTCCTATAAAATAGTTGTTAAACTTATTAAGAACATTGTGGGTGAACCATAGGATTGCTACTTTCACAAGTTAGCAACTCTTTTGACCTTAGTGCATTGGGACAAGATCAGTCTACTCCATCCATTCCAACCACAACAAGTTGGAGAAGAAGGAAAAGCCATAGTGGATCTCCACAAGGGAGGCAAAACATCAAGCATACAAGGAGTTATTCCGCTGTATTTCAAGTTAGAATATCATCCTACCCGTCTTAATAACATGCGTATGATCTTGTATGCTTATGAAATTGTGAGATTTCTTGTTTGAGTTATGATCTAAAATCAATAGAAATCTCAGTGGATCAAGCTAAGGATGAAGCTAATAGAAGTTGGTCAAATATAACAATCGTTTCTCAAGTTTGAAGTTTCCATAGTTTGGCTTTTTTCTATGGGCAATTCATTAAAAACTTAACACAATCGTGACCCCTTTCACCAAGTGTTTGAAGCTGTAAGTCTGAATGGGACAATACTGTATGTGCATTTGAGCTAATTAAGGAAATATTTTGCAATGTTCCAATTTTGATACAATGAACTTCAATAACCTGTTGAATGTGATGTAAGCAATATGGGAATAGGTGATATTCTTCTGCAATGAGGGCATCCTATTGCCTATTTTAGTGAGAAATTAGGGTGCTCTAGATTACATTAATCCAATTACAACAAGGAGTTTTATGCTATTGTTTAAGCACCTGATAATTCGAGTCATTATCTTAAGATATTTTGTGTGTCACATATAGCTGATTTGTACTTCAAGGAGATTGCTCATCTTCATTCGGTGCCTAAGCCCATTGTATCATATTGAGGCTGAAAGTTCTTAAGTAACTTTTAGTGATCTCTATGGAAATTGCTATTAACAAAGCTCTTGCTTAGTACATCGCATCATCCACAAACCAATGCCAAACTGAAGTTATGAATGGAACTTTAAAGTCACCATTTAAAGTCGTGTATAGAGTTCGTCCATATATTCCCATTAATTTGTTGCCTTTCCTAAAGGACAAATTAATCTAAAAAACATGTCAAAGAGATTGCAAAGCTTGATTACCATATTTGAGCTAGAATAGAGAAGGCAAATGAGAAATACAAAATAAGAGCAAATAAGTTACGTAAATTGAACCAAGTGATCTTGTTTGGATCCATCTTTAGAAGTAACTTTTCTCTAGCAAATGAAAGAACAAACTGATGCCTAGAGCTAAAGGTCCCTTCATGGTGCTCAAAAGAATTGGAGAAGTTGCTTACAAGTTAGACCTGGCCAAAGATTATAGAGTTTTGGCTACATTTAACAATGTTAAACTTTCTCCCTATCCTGTGGATGACAAGCTTAAAGAGTTGTGTACAACTTCTTTTGAAGAAGGGAAGAATGATATGGGAGCATTCAATAATGGTCTAGTATATATGGATATAATCATAAAGCATTGATACTTGGATTACATGGGCCAAATGCAAGAGACAATTTTTTATGGGCTTTGAGAAGGTAGTTGGGTTTGGACTAAATAAGGGTTACAAACTTATTATGGATGAATTTTAGAAACTTTTCTTTATTTTTCATCTTATAATAATGAAGAAAAGGGTTGGAAAGTAGGTTTGTGTGACACCCAAGTATTATTCTTTGTTTCCTAGTCAAATTAGGCAGAGTTGTATTTTTGTTTCCTAATCAAATTAGGTAGATTTGTATTCTTTACTTATTAGTCAAATTAGGCAAGATTGTTAGCTGATTTTTAGTAGGATTTTAGTATTAAAAAAATGAAGCTCAATACCTCTATAAATAGGGAGCATTGTAATGAATAAAGTAGATTTTGGGCAATTAAATTTAGGTTAAGAGTTTTTCGACAAGCACCTGTGTATGTGTTTTAGTTTCTTGCCTTGTAAGAGCAACCCTTATGGGGTGTTTGATTGAGTGGAATATAACTTATTATTAGGAACAGATGAGGAATGGGTATTCCATTCCTCATTTGTTCCTAAAATCCTAATAATTAGTTATTGCTTTGTTTGGTTGAAAAACATATAAATAATAGATAGTCCTAAGGCTTAGTTATTCCTTGAATTTGTAGAATACCTAAACCCATTGACCTCCTTTCTTTAGTTATTCTACGCACATCTAGAATAAATATGACAAATTGAGGACAAAATATCGTTCTCTACCGTATTTTGGGCGATTGAAGAAAGGCTCGTCCATCTCCCTTCAAGTGATTTCATAACCTAGTTCTCTGTAGTGAAATTTATGCGTTTAATCTCTCACAATTTCAGACTCCACCGATCGCCAGCCGATTGCGAGTCAGAGCTCTAGTTCTTGGCTAATTTCTACGAAGGTAACTGTCCCTCAAAGAAAGGAAATCCAAAGTCGCACTCTTTTCTTTGAACAAACCTTGTTCAAATCTCCGTTGTCACCAAATTCAAATTCTCAATACTATGAAGGTGCAAAAGTATGAGGCTTTCTAAGCTACCAAAGCAAATCAAATAAAGGTTCAACAACTCATTGTCCTCAATCAACATGGAATCTTAGAGTTTCAGTCTCAAGAAAGACTTTGGCTTTAGTCCTTTACTAGGTCATGTGTAGTGTTTGTAGCTATTTCGTCATTCTAGTTCCTTATTTTGGTGGTTTGGTTTTTCTTCTTTTGGATTTATTACATTTTTCATGACATAGAGTAAAAGAAAATCTAAACTTTGTCTGTTATCTTCCTCTTATTGAGCTCTAGGGTTTGTATAGAGAGTCTGGATAGTCCTTTTCTGTTTGAAGCTTTGGTAACAAGTGCGGCAAGTCAGCTAAAGAAGTGTTTTGTATAATTCTTAGCTTCTCTTGTTTTACTTGTTAATTTGTTTTGGTCAAAACTATGGTGAACTTAGCATGTGGCTTCTATACTTGCAATGCGAAGCCCTTGTTGTGAATAATCATAAAGGCAATTGTAACTTTTCTCCAGTGTACAAAAATTAGTGTTTTAGAGTATGCTTGTGGGGAGTTTTGGTTTCCATCTTTGTTACTTTGTTTAGATCATCACCTTGTCTCAGTTGATGCTAACTCAATTGCATGTTTGATCATTTTATCCTGTGTAAGTATGTGAATTGATCTTTTGTTTGAATGTTTTATGTTTTTGAAACCACACATATGCTTTAGAAATTAAAGGTTTATGTGACTGGTATTAGACTATTCAGTGCAATGGCATATTTGTCTACCTTGATAATGGAAGTCCTTGCCAAGGGAACTTTAAATTTTCATAAATTTCCAAGGCAAGAGGTTAACAATGGGGCTGATATTTCAGGATCTTTTGAAAACAAAGCAAAATTACATTCCTTCACTTCATTATGCATTTCAATTCTAGCTTCCAAGTTTTGGAGTTTGAAGCACATAAGTTGATTTCATGTTAGACAGTTTCTGTTCTATTGAAGAGGGCTTAAATCTTGTGCCATATATGTGATAAGCTGAGATGTTTTAATTGTCAGCTTTTTTCTTCAAATTGGTGGACTATTATAGATCTAACCTTTAGAAAATGAGAATCATAGCTTTAGTAACAAAAGAAGCTCTTCCTAAATCCATGAAAGATAGTGGTAGGGATTCAAACAAGTGTTCATATTTCTAAGTCATGGACAATTGGCCACTGCCTCTAATTAAAATTTCATGATTTCTAGCCTTTGATTCCTTGAGCATCGTTCCTTTTTTTAGATTAGGATTAAACTTTGATGGCTCATAGCGGCTGCAGTATTTTTTTCTAACTTCTTAGATGTACAGGGTAGCTACTTCATCATAGGACAATTTTGTTCACTTAACATGGGTCTTTAAGCTATTTATGAGTATCTAAGTTTGATTCCTACTATAACAGTACTAATTTCATTTGTAATTCTTGCCATCAACTCTATGAAAGACATAATAAGCTAACAACATAGGTTCCATCTCATTTAGATATCTGAATGCTTTCAGTTTTAATTTGTTCAGACTTCTCCACTTGAGTGGACGACAGTGCTACTACTAGAAAAAATGAGTGGGACTGGCCAAAAACATAGATCTAAGTGGGATTTAAAAGAGGAGCCTCAAAATTCTTTGGAAAATGTAAGAGAGAATGCTTGGATGCCAAAAGCGAGCTTACCTTTACAAGACAGAAAAGCGCCCCAGGCTGGTAATCTCCAGATACAACTGATGGGGATCACCCAAAGTGGTCTCCAATGGAACCTTTATCTGGTAGAACAAGGTCACAAAGGGATGACAACATTAATGAAGATCGTAGTAAAACATTGAAAGCAACACCCTCATGGGATAAGGAGCAGAGTTATGGAACTAAAATGTCTCCTGGACTTGATGATTGAAGACAACAAAATCACCACCACTCTTTAAAAAATGAATGGAAAAGATCAAGAAGATTTTTAACATACCTATTGTTTGCTTTCTGATTCAACTGTTAGACCTCTTGAGACTCTCACTTTAATTTAATGTTTATTGTGTATATTGCCATTGTGACTGATTCTTTGTTAATTAGAATTGCTTCGAACTGCCTTATTTCTCATGTTTAGAGTTACCATGTAGGAGCAGAAGTAAAAATATTTGCATTAACTAGAATAATAATAACAACAACAACAACAACAACAACAACAACAACAACAACAACAACAACAACAACAATAAGAAGAAGAAGAAGAAGAAGAAGAAGAAGAAGAAGAAGAAGAAGAAGAAGAAGAAGAAGAAGAAGAAGAAGAA
>JANIIA010051439.1:0-11338 GCA_027478495.1 Erythroxylum alaternifolium
CATATTCATCAATGTAACATAAATCATGGTCATAATATATGGTTGCATTGATTAAATCCACACAATTAAAATAAATACGGAATAAAAATAAATTAAATCCCAGCAAAACTGTAGCTACTGGGATTGAAAAACTTTGGCCAAGTCGCTTCTTCTTTTTATGCTTTCGTGAGTGGAATGGAGTGTGTGTTGTTGGAGTGGGGCTGTTACATTGCTCTCCTTCTTTTCACCAGCTGCTTGCCTTCGTTGCTTGCCACCTCCTTCTTTCGGTTCTTTCCTCCAGCTCACACACAACACAGCTGCACAACACTCATGTTTACATCTTTTTTAATCTCCACCAGCTTCAACGTGTTGTTGCTGGACCTCACACATAACACAGCTAACACTACGCTTGTTCACCATGCACACACATAACCAACACCCCCTTGATGTGACAATTTAATGCCTAGTTCCTATTCCATGCATGCTCACACCACACATAAACCAGTTCTATGTTTTTATCTTCATGTCTCAGCTTTAACGTTCTCTCCCACCAGCTGTCTTCGATTGTTTATCTCTACCAGCTACTTGCTGCAATGTGTTTCTTCTCTCCACCAGCTGCTTACGTCTCAAGCCACAGCTCAACGTGTTTTTTTCCTTTTTTTTAGCCACCAGCTATAAATGTTATTATCCCCCTTGCCACAGCTACTTACGCTATTCTTTTTTTTTTCAGCTGCCAACATTGTCTTTCTATATATCTTTTTTTTATGCTCCTCTAGCCCTCTTTTATGCACACTACTGTTCTCTACTCATGCTACTTCTCCTAGCTGTCGTTTTCCTTCCTTTTGCTGCTAACTTTCTACGTGATTTAAGGAGTCTTTTGGTCCACTTTTTAAGCTGTCTTGGTTCGCGCACATTATTGTCTTCTTTTCCTTTCTGCGCCGCCACCACTACTTCACATTACCAATTGCTGCAACTCTTCTATCCTATACCTTGATGTGACAAATAAAAATTATGGTTTGGTCCACATTTCACGCATAGATGCTTTTTTCTTATTCTTCTATCGATGCCGCCAGCCAACTTCTTTTTGTTTATTGTGTACTGAATGATTTTCTGAGAATTTTTTGGTCCGCCTTTCATGCACCTTCACACCCACCAGCTGCTTTCTTCTTTTCTTGCTCTCTACGTCCTAGCCTACCATTCTTGCATGCAAACACATTAACGTTTTCTAGAGCTTTTCTTGGTTTATTCTTTTGAACATTCCAAATCCAATATATGCCTAATTAAAACAAATAACTCTTAATTAGTGCAATTCAAACATTAAATGGACAAGAGTTTAGCAAATTATGTATCTAAAATTAATATAAAATGCCCATTAACACTGACATAAGTCTTTGTATGGTATTCTTCAAGCTCCTCGTAATTGGTTTTCAAAGTAGATTAATTAATGCGTTTAAGAGCTTTAGGTTTATTCAATCTTATGTTGATTACACATTTTTACAGTTAGGTAAGATGATGTGATTTTATGCATGCTTGTATATGTTGACAATCTTATTATGGCAACAACAATTCTGATTTTCTGGGCCCTTTCAAGTCTTATTTCAGCCAGTGTTTTATAGTTTTTGCCCTTGTTTGACAATCAGTTTGATTGTGTTAGCTGATTCTATCAGCTGTTATCTGATAGCTGATTATATTAGCTTATTTGACCAGCGGATTGCATTAGCTGTTTGTCATAGATGTTTAGTAAAATTAGCTATTTATGTATAAAATGACTTATGAGGACATGATTTTAAAAAAATTATAAGGGTATGAATAATATATATCTTAGTATTTGTTAAATATTCTTAGTAAAGATTAATAAATTATTTAATGAATTAATAAATTAGAGTTAATTAAAATTTTTAATCTAATCAAAATTTAATATATTTTTATTTATGATTTATAATTTTTTGAATTATTAAAATAAATAACAAAATTTAAAGTGTTTAAATTAATAAAGACATGAAAAAAAATTTATAAATTAATTATTGTTATTAATTGTTGGATGATGAATGTAACATGCGTACATAACTTAAACAAATATATATACATAATGGAGCTCACCACTTAAACAAATTAAGGAATTGCTTGGCTAGTGTGTTTTGTTTGATTGTTTAATAAGCCACAAATTAAGGCAGTGAGTGGCTGATGTGTTTGTTTAATTAGCCACAAATTAAGGGAGGAGTGGCTGACCATGAGGCTCACCACTTCAACAAATTCCTATTTGTTGACTATCAAGTATCTAATGAAAGGAACGAAGAATAAATCAATCAAAAGAGGAGCTACTTTCCTTTAATTTTACAGTCAATATACTATAAGGGTTTTTTATTTGTTTCCCAAAACGAACGGGTTTGGTGTGTTTCCCAAGACGCTCAACAATTATCAACAATTCTCAACCTATCCTGTTGGCCAGTATCTACTGACCAGTTTCACGAAAAACGCCATAACTCTTTCCATACTCATCCGAATCCACTTTTGTAAAAACCACAGTTTAGCTAACACATAGAGCTAAAACTTTCCAGTTAGCTACCTTCCCAAATTTCCCACCAGTTCACCACAAAATGGCCCAGTAGCTGCTGCTTCTTTCATTTCCAACTTTACCAAAATTTCCAAAATCATCAGAAACAGCTTAAATACCTAATCCACCATGTTGTCCACCGTTAAGTACTACTCATCAAAAAATCTACAGGGATGACATCGACGTCGTGTTTCTTCCTTCACAGACTCTAAGCTCGATGAGGAAGAAATGAGGAGCTAAGAAAAAGAAAAAGAAATCTTACAACCCTTACGAGGACTTCTGGAGGTTAACGATGGAGATGATACTTGAAAAGTAGATGTTTGAAGAATAAATTGAGGGCACAATCATAAGCTAAATAAATATTCAATAGCTGATTCCACGAAACGCTACTCCTCCTTAGCTTTTCAAAAATTAGCTGATTGGGTTGAATAAGCCAACCCAATCAGCTGATTATCAACACTAAAAATAGCTAATTAATAAAATCAATCAACTCAAGTTATTCAATCAGCTATTTTTCAGCTGATCAGCCAACAAACAAACAGGGCCTTTATATGATGGATCTTAGCATGTTAGAAATATTTTCTTGTTATTAAAGTGACACGGAGTCCCTAGGGCATTTTCATGTGTCAATGTAAGTATGCCCTCAAAATAATCACAGAAACTAGCTTTGTAGGCTTCTCACTCTAGCAAAATCACAAGCTCACGTTGGCTTTTAGAAACCAATTGACTGATATAGAACGATATCATCGTTTGATAGGATGACTTATTTATCTCACAATCAAGAGACATGATCTAAGTTATTGTGTGCATATCTTAGCTTAGTTAATGCAAGCGCCATAAGAAGTACATTAGGAAGCAACTCTATGAATGGTTTGATATTTAAAAGGAACTCTTGGATAAGGTATCTTATTATATGCTGATAGTGATCTCCAACTTTATGCAAATTGTAATTTAGATTAGGCCAGTTGACAAAATATTTTGGATTGTTTGGGCATTTACCTATTTCTTGGAAAACCAAAGAAATAACTAACAATTTATTGATCTTCCACTAAAGCATAATATAGATATATTGCTGCTACTAATTGTGAGTTAACGTGGGTCAGGGCTTTACTTTTGTCCATAGGTGTAGAACAATTTCAGCCAATGAGATTGTATTGCGATAACAAGGCTACCCTCTTCTATATTGCATCTAATCCAGTTTTCCACTAACACACCGAAGATATCGAAGTCGACTACCATTATGCGCAAGAAAAGGTTCAAGTTGTTCTCAATGTCACAAATCATGTTAAATCTTATAATTAGCTAGCTGATATATTGATCAAGGCATTGGGAAAAAATCAATTTGAATGCCTTTTTTTGCAAGTTGGGCATTAAGAATCATCATGCTACTATATTATGTAAATATATTTAGTGTCTCATGATATGATTAGGAGTTAGTTTGGATATACTCTTATCAGCATGATTCTAGGAGATAGTTAGCATGATATTAAGAATTTTTGTTTGATTACATTAGGTATCCCAGCTTAGCCGGACTAATCTTAAGCCTCTAAGACCCCAACCCAAGAACACTAGAGGATGTAAATTTGGAACCCCAAGATCCCTCAGGTTCCTACGTAGCCTGTACACTTCTGTGCACAAGGAGTCCTCACATACTTGATTGGTCAACTACTGATTGATCGCTGGCTCCCTACTCAGCATCAGGTTCCTAGCAGCTCTCGGGTTCCCTAGTAGCTTCAACTCTCATACTGCCACTGGAAAAGAAATTTTCTGTAATTATAGAAGGATGTATATGTCGTGTATATATTCCTTAGAGATGAGAATGAATAAACATAGTTTTTTCCTCGTAAAATCATCATCGACCTTTAAGAAAATTTCCTCCAGACGATGCTTAAAATTCTCAACGTCTTTGACATCATCATCTTGATCATTTACTAAAACATTCTTACAATCTGAAAACGATCCACCAATCGGTTCCATTTGATGTCTCATAACAGCAAGAGTAAGTTAGAAAAACATTAAGATAATATTCTTATCACACTCACATATCCATAAAAACTCAAAAAAAAAATTATAAGCTAAGAATTCGATAACTCATAACAGCGAAGGTAGGTTGAAAACCATAAAAAGTATTCTTGTCGCGCTCACGCATTCATAAAGACTCAAAAAATTTTATAGCTTAAGAATACAAAGACAGATATTAACATGCAAGACAAAAAGTTTGAAATTATAAAGGGTTCAGAATTACAAATTCCACACTTAGTTTCGGGTGCGAAGAACTTGACATAAGTAATTTAGTGTTACTATTTGCAAGCTGATTATAAAAAAATATTTAAACAAATATAAAGTTAAAAAATATTCTAAAATTAAAATGTAAATTTAAGAAAAGTCACGTTAATATCTAAATAACCCGAATTCCTGAATTGAAAAATGAATTAATAATTCATCGATAAAAATTTAATAAAATACAACGGAATTAATTTTAATAATGTAAATAATACTATTTTGTAAAAATTACTAACTTAAACCTTTTATAAAATTGAAAGAGATTTACACTTTTGACCAATCTATATTTTATTTCGTGTGATTAGTGTTCAAACTGTATCGTTAATATTAATCAGTTATTTTTTTATATATTTTCGAAGTTCTCTCTATATCCAGTGGGAGTAGTTATTAGTAATTAATGTTGACATTATTTTTATGGGTCGTATGCAGGCCTGCAGCCAAGCTTGGTGATCACTGTCCATTCATTAAAAAAAAAAAAGAGGAAGGAATCAAGTGCATTTAGAAAGAGTTTAATTCATTTAAAGCTATTTCACTGCACTTAGGTGTAAAATCTTGCGCTGCGCTTTTAAAGTAATTTGCTAACGTTTACATTCCTTGCGAATACACATTATATTTTTGGCATAATTTTTTAACTTGTTTCCCTAGCGCTTGTTGTAACAAATTTATAATTTAAAGTGAGTGGATGTCTTATAAAAAATTAACTACTACTTTAAATCTAAATGATATCGAAATCCATCATTTAATTTATATACTTTAACATGATCAACGTTACAATTAATAGTCGCAACCTCCTGAGCTATTTGCCCCGTAATCATCATTTTCAGTTCAGCAATTGAGCAAGAACAGGTCTAAGCCAGACAAACCATAAATCTCGGCAACCTCATAAGAGAACTTTCTCAACCAAAAACGTCATGAAGTTGAGTAAAAGCGGACGTAATTGCTCTTGTTGCTAGTTGAGTTAAACGTAAACATGAGTGAAGAAGATAAAAGGAAAAGAAAAAAGTCAATAGTAATTGACGAGGGAACTTTTATTGGCTGCCTTCGTTAATTAGATAGTTTAATTTGACTTCATTCACTTCAAAATAGTAGTTCTCCAATTAGCACATTAAATTGAGCAAAAAGATCAAAAATTTATTTAAGTTAAAAAAAATAGATCCAATAAATTTTACTAGTAAGTATTTAGATTGTTTTGCATGATAAATATGTCATGATGAGCTCTATATACTCTTGCACAATTAGTTCATGCACGACAACGATTATCAATTAAGCGATGTGTTTTTCTTACAAAATTTGTGTGAGCATAAGTGCAATTTAAGAACTACCAACTCAGAAGTTGAATCCTAGTGTTATGGCCCGATTCAAGGCATCGACTCATGCATTCAAAAGATGAACGAGTCAAATTTTCAGATCGATTCCTGATATCAAGATCTTGGTACAAATGCAGTCCAATCTCCATGGGCCGGATTCACCTGACTGGATCTTAACGAAACTGGAATGCATGGTTGCACAAAATCTGTTATTGAATTTGCAATTAATCAATGAATTGATTCAGTTTAATCGGTTATAATTAAGAATGTGTTATCATCTCTTAGAGAAGTAAAATATTGCAGATAAAACTACAGAGAGAATATAGATCTTATATTCCTAAATAGCCTTTTTAATCATTTGATATAATTATTCACTTACATATAGTTTACTTTGCTTAACGCCAATAATTAAATAATAATAATAATAATAATTAGACTCGATTGATGTACAAATAAAAAATATCAATGATTAAAAAATCAAGCTTTATTGGCTAGTTTAACCAAAATAAGCTTGAATCAATTTGTTTTTCTAAAATTAGTTTATTTTAATAACTTTATAAATAAATACTAGTAAGTTTATTAGTTAATATATAAGTCTAATTTAAAATAACACGAGACACTATTATGCCATAAGGGTGAACTAATCAAAAATAAAAAAATCTTAGATTAATTTCTTAATTTATTATAACATTAAAACATCTTTTAACAAATATGTTGATATTTCTGATACAGTAAAAAATGTTCATACTTTATTTAAATTATTTGTTGAAGTTGTCAAGTAGATTGGATCAAAAAATATAGTGTATTTTGTTATAAATAATGCAACTAATTATGTATTAACTAAAGAACTTGTTACGATTAAAGTTTACGTATATTTATTGGTCTTCATGAGCTACTTATTGTATAAATCTCTTTTTTAAGATATTAATTATATGGACTATATTTCTAATCTTGCAACATGTGCATTTAAGATCATAAATTTTATGTATATGCATCTTATATTTTTAACTTAGTTAAGAAAGTAAGAAGATTGAGTTAAGATTGTGCATCTTGCATGTAAGTATATAACTTTGAAAAGTATTTATGATCGTAAAGAAGTACCTTAAAATTTAATGGTAAGTAAAAACTTTTAAAGTCATAAGTTATTAAAGGGTGTAAAAAGAAAGAAGTTATGATATCATTCTAGATAACAAATTTTAGGACAATTGCTTGATTATTGTAAAGATTGTGACTCCACTTATAACATTGGTGAAGATTATTGCCTCAGATGAGAAGTTTGCCATTTTATGCCTTATAGCCAATCAAATGGTTATAGTTTAACGACAAAATAATTTAAAAGAATTCTTTATCTTGCACATGTTTAGATATATATGATAAAGTCCATGAGATAATTATACATTGCAAATGAAATTATAATTATGAGATTCATATTATATTTATATATTATCCCTAAACTATTCCTACTCATTGTTTAATTAAGATTAGATATTAATAGAACATAAAAAAGCTAGCATATGTTATATTTTTCCTTATGGAGGAAGTAATAGATCTCTTAGACTAAATTATGGAAATCCTTAAACAAATGTTTGGGTGTTTGTTAGAGAACAAGTTCACTATACTAACCCGATATGAGAAATTCATTTGTAACATTACGTGTATGTCTATAGAAATTTTCATTATAATGATTGTATAAATAATCATTTGACCAAAGTTATCTTGTATTTTCTAAATTTTGATACTACTTATGACCTATTCTAATAATGGGTTGATCAGTCGGTAGTCATTAGATGTAACATGAACTATATGGAGATAGTTGAGTGATAAATCCCACCCTAAGGTAATTAGAGAGAATATTCCATTGTCCTCAATTAGTTTGATTCGTGAAATCCTTAGCCCATGTAATATGACGTTTTGTAAATAGTTTATAAATGTTATTAATTGAGTCAATAGCTAATGACAGATAACTAATAAGATTTGATTCAAAATAGAGTAGATATTAATTTCATGCTCTATGTCTAATCGGAATATTGTATGATGAAAGGAATGAATTGTACAGAAAAATCATGCATTGAAAGGTTAGTTAAAACTACTTTAATATTTCTAAATATTTGGGTGATGTATTGCCAGATGCCAATATTGATCTATGATTATACATTGTTTAATTGGAGAATTAAAGATATACTAAAAAGAGTTTTAATCTTTCTGATTCTAATAATAAATTAGAATTAGAATTTATAATCATTGTCAACATATTTAAAAATCTAATGGGTCTCGCATAAGGAACATGTTGAAGAGAGCAAAGATATTTTAATCAAGTTAGACTTGATTGTAAAGTTTTAAAATTTATGATTAAATATGAGATGTTTAATAAATAAGGATCAATATGAGATATTAGATCTTATTTGAGCATAATTGGTATTTAATTAGAATTATTTGTAAATCTAATTAAATTTTAATAGAAATTAAAATTTAATTTCAATTTAATTACCAAAATGTCCAAAACTTATTATAAATAGGCGTTAGCTCTAATGGAGCTAGCATTTATTGCTCAGCCCTTTTTGTAAGAGTTACAATTTTCTCAACCTGTTCTGTGAATATCATTAAAGGCCGAAAATTTATGCAAATACAGTGTTTAAGATGAATCAGTATTGGAAACAGTTCAAGGGATATGACAAAAATATGATCAAGATTTAAAATATGGTACGAATTAAGATTCATGCTTTATTATGATTTATGTGTTAATAATTTTATATAATAAAGTGATTTTGGTTTTTGAAAAATCAAAATACGAAAAAGTTTTATAATTATTCCGTTGTGATTAGGATTCGATCTCGCCTTGATTTGCAACAGTAGTATCATAGTAGATTTTAATTATATAATTTGATTAAATTGTTTGATTATTATTGATCTTAAATTTTGGGAATTGAAATTAAATCCCTAAAATTCATACTTACGTCTTATTAATTTTAATCTAAAAGGTTTATATTGAAATTTCGTAAAACCTTAGATCTAATTCAATTTAAAATTGAATTGTCATTGTGATTAATAATTGTTTAAGGGTTAAACAATATATTAAACAATACACTCAGAATTCAAAATCTGAAAAATCAATCGGAAACAAGTTAAGAATACTTGAGATCTCACAATAATTAAGCACTAGGCAGTTGTAGAAAATCACAAATTATCTGGGCTTTTGGATTGGTTGCCTGCGTTGGTTTTATGGCTTTTATGATTGCTGGAGATTAAGGGGCCTCTTTTTCGTTGCCGTTTTTGTAAGAAGAGAAACAAGTCAACACATCATGTTTGTTTAAGTCTACTGCAATTTTTGTTTTTTAAAATTAAAAACTACAATATTTTAGAAAATAAAAAAATAACGTTTCTCTTTATTTTGACAACACGTTTTCTTCAATAGAAAAACAAAAAATCATCTTTAGCAAACCCATAGTGATTAAGATCTAAAACAACTGTCATAACTATTCAACATTGTTAGATATATGATATATATCTTCTTACTTTGTTTTGGCATATTTATTATTAGTTGGACCTATGAGATATTAATTGGATGATGATAGCTAATCATGTTTCTTTGTTTGACTTGAATTCAAAAACCATATGGATAATCTTTTAGTTGTGTAGGAATCCTATCTTGAATTGAAGTCTATTTTAAGAGGGAGTGCAATATATCATATCTGCGTGAAGTTTGAGATTATGGCTAGATTTTGTTTGGATGAGGATAAGGCAAGTGGTTTTTGTGTAAAGGATGGTGTAAATCTCAATTAAGGTATCTTAGATTTTTGACAAATAGCTTAAGGGTATTGTAGGAATTTTGCTTGAGGATTAAATGGCTTTTAAAAGATACGATGGTTGTGTCATGTGTGTTGAGTTGGTGAAAAAAAAAGAAACCCACGGAAATTGATGGTTGAGTGTGTGTGGCATAGAAGGTGAAGAGCATTAATTAGTTTAAAGCTGCAATATGTGTACAACGTTAATGTGACTATAAAGAATAGAGTTTATATGAGATAAGTCAACGTAGTTGTGGGTATGCATTATTATCCATTGAACAAACACTGTAGAAATCTATCAAAAAAGTGAGCGTGCAAAACCGAAGTTGGCTTACATGTGCGGCAACGTTGTTGATGTGCGTGAGTGCTCCTGAGTTTATTTTGACAGACGGCTGAATAACGTGGGTTGATTAATATATGCTACAGTGAAGAGAGCCACGGTGCAGTGATTAATTGAAGCAGTTGAAGTTAGGATGGATCATTTTAATTGAAGAATTATTTCGAGGAGTTAAAATCATAGGAAAGTTGTTTTCTTTCTATCTCAAGTGTATTTAGTTTTTTTCTTTATTATTATAATCACATGAGTTATTCGTTTATTATTCTTTAATTAAAAGATTGATTGAGAAAATCCCCTGTTGAGGTTAGTACGAGACGGTTGTACTATTGGGTGTGAAAATCTTTCACGAGAAGTGAGGTTGAGTGATAGTGTCAAGGGTTGAGTAGTGTCGGCTCAGTAAAGTCTTGAGTAATTCTATTGTACTCTCATGAAAGTGATTAAGCTGCGTGAGGGCCCTACAGATATAGGCGAGGAGTGCCGAACTGCGTTACCAAATTTTGGTGTTTCTTTATTATTTCGATTTTTCTTGTTTTATTTTATTGATGGCAAAGAAGTTTGCGGAAAGTTGCGAAATAATTAACCGCCTTAAGTTTTTCAAACATGTTCTCTAACTTCTTGTCTTCGTCTCGGCCTAACAAGTTTCTTCCTTCTTGTCTTTTCCATTTTGAATGGATTTAGATGAAGATAATGCTTATCGTTCTTTCCCTTTCAACACTCACTACAAGAAAATAGTGAATTACATACGGCCATTACCGACGGAATAAACCAATAAATCGTCGATAAATAACATTACCGACGGAAAAAACCGACGGCAGAAAACATCGGTGATTCGGCCGTAGCTAAATTCGCCGACGAACCTATTACGTACCGTTGGTAAAATTACCGACCGACGAAGCTATCCGTCGGTAACATCAACGAAAACGTTACCGACCGTCTAATATATTCCGTCGCTAAATTTACCGACAGGTGATAGACCCGTAGGTAAATTTGTCATCATACAGTCGGCAAACGTGCCGACACCGAGATAGTCCGTCGCAACTTAACTCACTATTACCGACGGAATATAATAGATACCGTCGGTAATATTGAGTTGTTT
>JANIIA010051581.1:0-11331 GCA_027478495.1 Erythroxylum alaternifolium
TTTAAGTGTTTTATGGGTTAGTAGAAGTCTTTGAGCTTAATTATTATGTTTTTGAGGTACTTGATGTATTTGTTAGTATTTTAGGGTCAATATCAAAGAACGGAAGAGTTTCAAAAGATATTCGGGTTGAAACAACGGCCCATGATTATGACAGAAGGTTTAGAAGTAGGCCACGGTCGTGGCCTGCGTTGGGCAGATGCATAACCATTTCCAAATTTTGCATTTCGAGGGACTTTTTGGACCTTTCGAACCCTGAACCCTAGTTCAATCCTAAACACAAAAGAACATAAATAGAACAACAAGAATAGAAAGAAAGAGCTTTTGCATTAGCCATTTTGGAGAGAAACCCTAGAGAGAATTGTTGAGAGATTGAGAAAGAAAAGAAGGAAGAGAGATATGGAGAAGAAGCCGACATCAATGTACTTCCCAGATTTGGAGTCTCCCGTCGTCGTTGCCTTCCATCACCTTTTAGAATCGTATTTCCTATTATTTTTCGTTTTTATTATTGTATAGAATTGGGAATAGTAGTTTGATGATATGATTGTGAATGTTGAGATATTCTATACTCACCTTGGGGTTTTTTTATCTTTGATTTAATAAAATCTAATTGTTTTATATTTATTGGATTTATTGTGATTATTTTCTATGATTGCATAATTCAGTAATAGACTGAGAGGGTAAATCGAATGAAAAATAATTAAATAGGGCTAACGAGAGTTATATGATTTAATAAGAACGAGAAATTAATCAAATCGGTAATTTTGTGAAGAGAGATCTTATATAAGTTCCCGATAGTTTATTAGACAACTTCATATCTAATTAGGGTTTTGGATAGATTGTTAATTAAGAGATTGCAATTTTCCATAATCTGATTAGGGTTTATAATTTAGGGTTAATGGTTATAACTAGAGAGAGAATAATCAACCCTAACATTATCTAGGACCAATAATTTGATAATTCATAATCAATTAGGTTAGAGTTAAAGATAAATAACAATTCCCCTTTCTCTCAATTGATAGTTCCTTCAAGTTGATTCTTAAGTGTGTGTTGCAATTGCTACTTTGTTAACATTTTCATAGTTGATTCTTGCAATTAAGTTGCATCATTGAATTAAATTTTTCCCTTAGTTTTGTTACACTTTGAATTACTGTAAATTGTTTTGGCTTCAAATTTTAGGATTAGATTTTCCCTCCTTAAGCGATTGATAGCTTAGGTACTACGCGAACGACTCGTATGCGTGTGAATTATCGAGGTTATTAATTAAAACTTATAGACATCGAAAAACCACGATTAAACATTGAATCAACCCTGCCATTTAACATGTTTACTCCATCAATATCATAAACACCAACCTTCTCAACAGACATATTTCTCTCATTAGGCCATTAATACTTGTTGGACACCATTTTCTTTTTAGAAGTGCTATAGGATCCTTTATAACACCTCACCCAAACTATTTTTGTTGTACCATAGTGATGACATTTGGCTTAATTTAAAATTTATTACCATTTATAACTAGCTTTATAATATGTATATGAGATCTATTCATGTTTGAGATTTCATAAACACAAAATGCCCTTAGACTCTAATTCTCTCCCTCCACCTTCTCAAATTCCTAAATTACTTAGTTTGATGACTTTTTGCAATCTCTAAGTGTTCAAAGAAGTATCTTTTTTATTTTTGGGTCTTGTTGAATATATTCAAATTGGTTGCTTCTTGTCATGCACTAAGGATTTCACACCTATAACCAAAACAAACACATACTAGATGAATAATAAAAAGAAAATAAAAAATGAATAGATTAATAATGATTAAGTTTCTTTAATATTAGTAAACTCAATTAGAAAGGTGCTAAAAACTTAATGTGAGTTTTATATAACTTTAAAATTCTACTACTCAACCTAGGCATGGGTGCATATCATTTTATAATAATTTAGTGGTAGTATAGGTCAATCCCATGAAGAATAAAGTAATATTGCATATAAACCTTATCCTATAGCCTAGTAATTTATGAAAATTGGTTTCTGTGTGATTTATGTAAGGCCTCAAATTATACCCAAGTTGAAATGTTACATATTCATGAAAGCATATGTATTAGATATTGTGATATGATCATGATTTGTATATGTTTTGAATTTTGTCCTGATCTTCAATTTTGGTTAATGGATCATACATAGTGAGTTGGAATTAATTAATACCATTAAAGAATTGAGGTATTAAAATGGACATTTGGATTAGGAAAATGTCTAATGTTAAGATAAGTTGGTATATGAAAATTAGCTTGACTAAGCCCATACTTTAAAAGACATTTAGCAACATTGGTTGAGGGACAAGTGGCCTAATTGAATTTTGACATTTAGCAGTTACATATGATGACATGTAGGTGGTTTCATTGAAGGACACGTAGCTTACCTTCATGTGTGATATGTAGCTTGATTAAATCAAGAACAACTAGCATCCAAAGAGTTAGGTAGGTGGTGAATCATCCTTCATTCTTGATGTTTCGGCCTTCTCTCTTCACTTTGCTCCTCTCTACTGAAACTCCTTCCTACACTCACTACTTCTAAATTTTTGCTTCAATTTGGATTATCAACACTTTGAATCCTTGTTAGATACTTCATCAAGGAAGTATATTACCTTATCTTCTATACTGTTTTCTTGGTGCTAAGATTTGCACCTTGATTTTGGATGTGTGTTGGTTGTTTGGAAGGGATAGATTAGTTGGCTCTTTAGAGTTGAAATTTGAAGTTAAATAGGTGAGGGAATTCTAAACTTGACAGCATGTATGAATACAATTTTTATGATAATTGAATTGGTGTGAAATATGTGTTATGATGTTGATGATTGAGTACTGGAAAAATAATTCTTGTTTGGTAAATTTAGTTTTGGTTTTGATGTATGTAAGATAATGGGTTGTGAGTTGTCTAATGAATGATTTTTGAGTTAGGCTTGGACATGAATTTGATAAGGGATTGCAGCATAGATAAGGTAGAATTGAAGTGAAATTGATGGTCTTTGGTGATGGTGTATTGGATGGAGTATGGAGTAAAATTTGAAAGCAAAATGAAGGCCGTGGTGAGTGAACCGAAGGTTCACTCATCCCATAATTGTGGGATTTATATAGCTCATTCCTACGGTCGTAGGCTATACTTAGGAAGGAGAAAATGTTGGTTTTAGACTATTGTCAGACTATATAAGGTTAAGGTACTTAATAATGGTTTAATTGAACTTAATTGAGGTTTAAAATGGACCTAGATGATGTTAGATTACTTGAGTAAAAGTTAATTTAGTTATTGATTGTTAATTGAGGTAATTACTTAAAGAATGTGTGGTTAGTGAATAATGTGTCTAATGTTGATATGTATGGTGTGTTCCTGGATGAATGTGTCCTTACGAATACAAATGTGTTTTAAAGGGTTTATGCGACGTGAATTGAAGATGATTGTTTATGAATTGGAAATTTGTTTAATTATATATAATGTGTAAATACATAACGCATTTAATGGTACATTATCGCAAATATAATGTTTATAAGGTATGTTAAGTTTGATTGGATGTGCATGTATATGTTCAATTTGAGGAAAGTGGAATAAAGATACATGTTATGCACTACATCTTTTGCATGTGATTCTAAAACCTGAAATGGTTTATTTTAAAAATGCCAAGTCCTAGTCGTGGGTAAATAGGCATACTTAGAAGAGATTGCAGCTACTCCTGTGACATTTCGGTGTGTCCTAATATTGACACTCCGGTGTCTCCTGATATTGACACTTCGGTGTCTTTTGCTACTAAGACATAAGTCTCTCCTGTTATGTGATACCAATCATAGGGGACTTCTATTTTGGTCCCATTACTCACTTCTGTAAAAAGAATTAGTAGGTTAACTTATTTTGTGTTCTGATATATGTTCAATTCTGATATAAGCTAAGTTCAGTTCTGATACAACTAAATTTTGTTCTGATATACTCAAGTTCTGTTCTAATGCAATCAAGTTCTATTCTGATACTTTAAAGTTCTATTTTGTTATTATGATATTTTGTTCATATACTTGTAATTTTTGTTCTGAAGCAAGTATATCCTATTTTGATATGTTATATTATGTTTTGATGCAAATAATATTAGATTATTCTTTAATTTGAACAATCAAATGTTGTATGTGATTTGACATGATTTAGTGCATGTGAATGCTAGACAATTGTTTAGAAGCAGTCGTCAGATTATATTTTGTTTAGTTATTTCCCACTAAGCTATATGCTTAGCATGGTGGCATTTGCCTCCGTGTAAAATCTGATAAGAAGATATAAGACTGGGACAACTGCAATGGCTAAAGAAGGATGTGTTTTGCTTTGGAAGATGTATATTTGTGTTTAAGTTTAAACTATATTTCAATGTAATAAGCCATGTTGTATTTGTTCTTTGTTTAATGCTTTGTAATAACTTTAATACATGATGGATTTGCAACTTATGGCATGTATTTAGAATATTATAATATGTTTGATATGTTTTGTTTACAACAACATCTAATGATATGTAATGTATGTTTGCTTGAGTTTCTAGAAGTGCTTGGATTGTTTGGCATGTTCTAATTATGTTTTGTGTGGCATTTGCATATCCTTCTAAGGGATATGTGGCTGTCACATCATTTGGTATTAGGGTATGGTTTAGGCGATTCTGGTTTAACCAATGTTCAACTATTGCTCATAATTGGATATAGGAGTTATGTTTGGTCTAATGCGGGTGGTCCTATGTTTTGGTTTTAGATTTGAGTATGGAAAAATCTTATGAAATTGTTGACGAGGTTGTAGAGAGTAATAATCCTGCATGATCTCGTGCATCTATATTGAGTTCCTTTGGGGTCAATCGAGGTGAAGCTGAAGTGCCACCTCCTTCACCTCCAACTCAGTGGGAGGCTTTAGTTAAGTTGTCGAAAGACATAACGACATTATTACATCGTATAACCATACCCAAAGCTCCGATTGATCAGTTACGGAAGTATGGAGATGAGAAATTTATTGGAACATCTCTCGAGGAGTCTGAAAAGGCAAAATTTTAGTTAGAAAAGTGAAGAGGGTATTAAATGAAATTAGTTGCCCACCTGAACGGATGGTGCACTATGCTGTCTCCCTTCTTCAAGGACAGCCTACGAATGGTGGAAGTTTGTTTTAAGATATCCTCAGTTAATGGAGCTTCTGACTTGGGATTTCTTTTCTTAAGAGTTTAAAGCCAAGTATGTGTCGGAAGCCTATAGAAAGGAGAAGTGGAAGCAGTTTTTGTACCTGAAGTAGAGAAACCTATCTGTTGCTGAGTACAATAGAGAATTTAATCGACTCAGCAAGTATACACATGAACCAGTACTTACTGAGGAGTTCTAGTGTCATCAGTTTGAAGATGGTTTAAATGATTCAATCAAAAAGCATCCTGTGGCAATTACTCTCTTACAGTAAGTGAGTTACCATTAGTTGGTACAAGCTACCATGAAGATAGAGAATCAAGAGATGGTTAGGAGAGGAAGGGATCAGCGAAGATGTTTTATTAAAGGAGGTCAGGCCTTGGGCAAGAGAAGTCATGCAGGTGCCTCCACTGCTTAAGAATTTATTCAGAAACCTGTAGCTAGGGCAAGGTGACCGGACTTTCCTTTATCAACTAATTATAGCAGGGGTTCTTCTGTGGGCTGAGGTTTTGGTGCTCTGGAGTGCCCTCATTGTTCCAAATGTCATTAGGGTACCTGTTGGAGAGCTACGCATGCATGTTATTAATGTGGTAGCACTAAAAATTTGATAGCTAATTATCCTATGAAATAACCTAAGACATCATAAGCTAGTAAAAAGGTTTCTCATGCATCTACTAGAAATAGAGGATGCGGTAAAGGTTGTGAAGGATTTGGATAGATTATACCTAATCCAAGTAGTATATCAAAAACTATTGATTGACTTGTTGTGCCATCTACTACAACTCAAGCCTATGCTTTGAAAGCTCGTGAGGACCTGAAGTCATTGCGGGTATTATTTTTCTCTTTGATTCTGAAATGCAGGCTTTGATTGATCCTGGATCCACTTATTCTTATTTTTGTATTAGAGAATTTTCTAATAAAGTGATGCTTGTAGATCAGTTAGAGTATGATATTCATGTAACCAGTCCTTTGGTTAGTGGTATGTTAGTTAATCAAGTTTATAGAACCTGTCCTATTATGATCCAAGGAAGTGATTATGTAGCGGATCTGATTAGATTGCCTTTTCATGAATTTGATTTGATTTTGGGTAAGGTTATCCAAACATCAAGTAGTGGTTGACTGTAGTATTAAGACAGTTGTACTTAGGAAATATGATCAATTTGAAATAGTAATGCATGGCATCTACACTGGTTCTCTAGCTAATGTGGTAACTGTTATGCAAGCTCGAAAGTTCCTTAGGAAGGGGTGTAAAGCTCATCTAGCTTTTGTGATTGATTCTCAGAAAGAGAGTGTTAAACTGCAAGATATTTCAGCAGTGAGTGAATTTCCATATGTGTTTCCTAAAGTGCTACCCAAACTCCCTCCTAAAAGGGAAGTAGAGTTGTCTATTAAAGTTATGCCTGGCACTGCTCCTATATCCAGAGCACCGTATAGGATGGCTCCTACTGAATTGAAGGAGTTGAAGGTTCAATTGCAAGAGCTACTGGATAAGATGTTCATTCAACCCAGTATTTCACCTTGGGGAGCACCAGTTTTGTTTGTTAAGAAGAAAGATGGTACTCTCTGGATGTGCATTAATTACAGGTAACTAAATAGAGTCACCATGAAGGATAAGTATCCATTGCCAAGTATAGAAGATCTGTTTGATCAATTGAAAGGAGCAAGAATATTTTCAAAGATAGATCTGCGATTAGGATACTATCACTTCGGGTAAAGGATGTGGATGTTTTGAAGACTGCATTCAGGATCTGTTATAGACATTATGAATTCTTGGTAATTCGGGTTAACTAATGCTCCAATTGCATTCATATATCTGATGAATAGAGTGTTTAGGCCCTATTTAGACCAACTAGTAGTGGTGTTTATAAATGATATCTTGGCTTATTCCAAGAATAAGCATGATTATGTTGAGCATATGCGGGTTGTGTTACAAATCCTACGGGAAAGGAAGTTGTATGCCAATCTGAGTATATGTAATTTCTACCTTTAGGGGGTATCTTTTCTAAGACATGTTGCTTCTTATTAAGGGATTAGAGTTGATCCCAGTAAGACTGAAGCAATTGTTAACTGGAAGCCACCATGGAATGTAACAGAAGTGAGAAGTTTTCTAGGTTTGGAGAGTTACTATCACTGGTTTGTGAAGGAATTCTCGATGTTAACATCCTCTTAGACTAAACTGCTATGAAAAGGAGTGAAGTATGAATGATCTGCTAGATGTCAAACGAGTTTTGATCAACTAAAACGAATGCTTACTGAAGCTCCTGTATTGGCTCAACCTACTTCTGGTAAAGAATATGTTATATTTAGTGATGCATTTAGAAATGGTTTGGGTTATGTTTTGATGCAGGATGGAAAGATAGTTGCATATGCCTCTAGGTAATTGAAGCCTCATAAATAGAACTACGCTACACATGATCTTAAACATACAGCGGTAGTGTTTGCTTTGAAAATATGGCGACACTACTTGTATAGTGAAAAGTGTAGGACTTTTACTATTCATAAAATTTTGAAATACCTGTTTACTCAAAAGGAACTTAATATGAGACAACGACATTGGTTGGAACTATTTAAAGATTATGACTGCATTGTGGATTACCATTCAGGTAAGGCTAATGTCATGGTTGTTGTTTGGTAAAATAATTCTTGTTTGGTAAATTCAGTTTTGGTTTTGAAGTGTGTAAGATAATAGGTTGTGAGTTATCTAATCAATGAATTTTGAGTTGGGTTTGGACATGAATTTGATTAAGGGATCAAAGTATGGATAAGGTAGAATTGAAGTGAAATTGATGGTCTTTGGTGATGGTGTATTGGAAGGAGTATGAAGGAGTAAAATGTGGAAGCAAAATGAAGGTCGTGGGTGAGTGAACCTTTGATTCACTCATCCCACGATCGTGTGATTTATATGGCTCATTCCCATGGTCATGGGCAGTACTTTGGAAGGAGAAAAAGTTGGTTTTATACAATTGTCAGACTATATAAGGTTAAGATACTTAAAAATAGTTTAATTGAACTTAATTGAGGTTGAAAATGTACTTATATGATGTTAGATTAATTAAGTAAAAGTTAATTTAGTTATGGATTCTTAATTGAGGTAATTACTTAAAGAATGTGTGGTTAGTGAATAATGTGTCTGATGTTGATATGTATGGTGTGTTCCTGGATGAATGTTTCCTTATGAATACAAATGTATTTCAAATGGTTTGTGCGATGTGAATTGAAGATGATTGTTTATGAATTGGAAATTTGTGTAATTATATATAATGTGTAAATACATAAAGCATTTAAAGGTACATCATTGCAAATGTTTATGCTCATAAGGTATGTTAAGTATGATTGGATGTGCATGTATATGTTTAATTTGAGAAAAGTGGAATAAAGACATGTTATGCACTACATCTTTTGCATGTGATTCTGAAACCTGAAATGGTTTGTTTTAAAAATACCAGTCCTAATCATGGGTAAATAGGCATGCCTAGAAGGGATTGTAGTTGCTCCTTTGACACTTTGGTGTCTCTTGATATTAACACTCTAGTGTCTCCTAATATTGACACTCCGGTATCTCTTGATATTGACACTTCGATGCCTTCTATTACTGAGACATAAGTCTTTCCTGTTTTGTGATACCAATCATAGGTATCTTCTATTCTGGTCCAGTTACCCACTTTTGTAAAAAGGATTAGCAGGCTAACTTATTTTGTGTTCTAATATATGTTCAATTCTGATATAAGCTACGTTTAGTTATGATACAACTAAATTTTGTCTAGTATAGTCAAGTTCTGTCTGACACAATCAAGTTTTGTTCTGCTACTCTAAAGTTCTTATGATATTATATTCGGATACTTGTAAGTTTTGTTCTAAAGCAAGTATATCATAGTTTGATATGTTATATTCTGTTTTGATACAAATAATATTGGATTGTTCTTTAATTTAAACAATTAAAGGTTGTATATGATTCGGCGTGATTCAGTGCATGTGAATGCTAGACAATTGTTTAGAAGCAATCATCAAATAATATTTTGTTTAGTTATTCCCCACTAAGCTATATGCTTAGCATGGTGGTTTTTGCCCCCATATAGGTTCTGATAAGAAGATCTAAGGTTGGGACAATTGCAGTGGCTAAAGAAGGATCTGTTTTGTTTTGGAAGATGTATATTTGTGATTAAGTTTAAGTTGTATTTCAATGTAATAAGTCATGTTGAATTTGTGTTTTGTTTAATGCTTTATAATAACCTTAATACAGGATGGATTTGGAATTTATGGCATGTATTTAGAATAGTACAATATGTTTGATATGTTTTGCTTACAACAACATCTAATGATATGTAATGTATGTTTGCTTGAGTTTCTGGAAGTGCTTGGATTGTTTGGCATGTTTGAATTTTGTTTTGTGTGGCATTTGCGTATCCTTTTAAGGGATATATGGTTGTCGCAATTTATCTAATGATAAATCTAAACTCAAGTGCAATATGGCTAGCCATAATGTAAACAAGTAAATAACGAGTAGATATCAAATATAAGAAATTTTCTAAATAAGAGTTCCCCTCGTACTATCTTCTAACCATGATTTAGTGATTAAGAGATTTTATTGATTGGATTAACAAAACATCCTAGGGTAATCATCTACCATCTATTGATGTACAAATCCTTAAATAATTAAATGATACTTTCATTCTAATTAATACCTTTAAAGACACCTTAAGATCTATGAAATTTCATAAAATGTTTTTCCCTAATATAAAAAGAATTTTGTAAGGTTATTTTAATGCCTCATTTAATTTTCAATATTAAATTGTCCATATGAAAATTAAAAATCAAATCTAGCTATTAGTTTAGACTAGATTGGCAATAACAATAATCAAAGATATTTCATAAGTATAAAAATCCTTTATAGAATAACTAAAATCAATCCATACAGAACAATGATTAGGGTTTCTACTATCTAGACATATATAAAATTTACCCACACATCATAATCAAAACAATAAAATTATATAAAATATTTAAAGAGTTCATATAAGTGTTTCCCTTGTGTAGTCTCAATCTTTTGATAATCTTTACTTCTATAAGATGATTTTGGATCTTTTCTTGTGTTTGAAATTATTTGGTGTGCCTTTAAAGTGTTTTCTCCATTTTGATAGTAATCCTAAGTTTAGAATGAAAGAATATGAAACAAAAATATTTTCACACAAATTTCATATATTTAGAGTGCTCATCTCATATTTTTCTTTATACCATATACGTTAAGATAGACTTTCTAAGTGATGGCTTACTCATCTAGGTTTCTAAAACTTAAATTGAACAACAAATAAAACTGAATTACCACATCACCAATAGTATCTTATTCAAATTGGGTGGCTTGTGAGGTGTAGGTGAACTAGGTTTTTAGATATTTCCAAATTTCATAGTCTTCAAAAAACCAAGGATATTATCATTGTCTATTGTGATAATTGAATGGAAACAATACTTCTTAATATGATAATTAAATCAAAATTGATCTGATGGCTTAGGGACTCAAGAGTATTCATCGAGCCTCTAGTTTTAAGGTTTACAACTATTTTCAATTTCATTTTCAAAATTAATATCTATATCAATCTAACTATAAATCAAATTATAAAATAACAGTTGACTCTAATACCCCTATTGAAGAATCGAGACGAGATTTGATCCTGCATGTTGGACCCTAAACTTTTCTTGGAAGTTAGAATTATTAAATGAGAAATTGTTGGCGTTTAGTCATGAGTAAAAAAAATCAAAAATTTTTAATTAGAAATTTATGGAGTTTATTTATGAATATTTTTTATTACATATGGTTTCATGGATTAAATAGAAGAATTAGAATTAAGTTAAGGAGTTAGAAGGCATTAGGTTAGATATGGAAGGGCAAGTTTGCAAAGCTAGAAGTTGTCTTAAAATTTATTAAAAAAAAGAAGGTGAAGAAAGTCGTGTAAGAAAGAAAGAAAGAGAGAAATCGTAGAAGAAACTAGAGAAAGAGGAAGAGAGTCATGTAATAACAAGAAAAAAGGGAGAGACGTGTTTGAGAGGATAAAAAGAGAGAGTCATGAAAATAAGAAAGAAAGAGAGAAGAAAATGTAGAAAGAAGTAGAAGAAGAGAAGCAGAAACCGAACCAGAAAAGAAGAAGAAGGAAAGAAAGATAAAGGAG
>JANIIA010051622.1:0-11329 GCA_027478495.1 Erythroxylum alaternifolium
TAGAAACATGAGGTCAATGTATAGTTTTAATTGACTTTCAGCATAACAATCATTATCACAGTGATATCATTAGAATATCGTATGCAATGTTATATGACAGAAAGAGTCGTCCACCTTTATATTTCCATTAATAAGGCCTAAAATAGTTGAAGGCCAGAATTGATTGGAGCTGTGTTAGAAATTAAGTGATTCAAAAAAGATGAATGAGTTAGCTGGATCAATACCGAACATATGGAATATAGTGAGATGGACATATGAGTTAAGTAGATTAACACTAAAGAGATATGAATTATCAAGCAAAAGATGAAATGTCTCTAAGAGTATCACCTTGCCAAGGTGTGCTTAGATTGAGAAAAAGGTGTGCTCAAATTAGGAAAAAGAATGAACTAAGCCCGAATTGTATTGGTCTATATGAAGTTATCGAGAGCAAAGGATTATTGACTTAAGTTATCTCACTAACAAAGGTATATTAGATCCACACTGTGTTACATGAGTAAGTTAAGAAATATCGATATGATCTGCTATAGATGTATTATCAGCACAGGAAGTGAACTTGAGAATAATATGAGATATTTATTGAGGCATCAGTTAAGAGAGAAAGATATCTAAATAAGTAATTAAAAGACCGAGTGATTCCATCGACTATAGTCAATTGGAAGAAATTATTCGAGTGATAAAGTTAAATGGGAAACGCAGGAAACATTACCCATGCCTTTGTTTTTGATGATTCAAATAAAAATTTCAAGGACAAAATTTATTAATGGGGGGAGAATTAAAACATCCCATTCCCATATTAAGGTTTAGAGTCAGGAATGCCATAAATAAGAGATAAAAGTGAGAGAAACAAAAATGCATTTCATGCTCATGCATAATATAGCATGCATATACGTGAATTTGATCATTGCATACATTACAATAATTTGTTCATGCACTCATTTGACATTTTTTAGGTATAAATGATTGATTTAATGTGATTATGAGGTGGATAGTGAATATTTTGTTCTAAAAATTGATTTGGTGAATTAAATTATCAATTTAGAATTTTTGGAAAATTTTGAGAATTTTTCTAAAATTTTGGGATATTTATGGACTAGAAAAAATATTAAGTGGCAGGACAGCTATTAAATGGTAGTAGAAATAAATATCATATGGTAGTAGAATTATTGAAAACTGATATTGGGATTTAATGACTCATGTCATTGAAAATTGGGAGACAATTGGAGTAGGAATTAGAGACAAATGGACTAGTAATAAAAAGGACCGATTAGAAACCATAAGAAAGTCCACACCACTTGTTAAACCCACGTTTTTGTTAATTAAAAGACCAACTTTTTGGTCTTTCACTTTTCAATTGCTTCTCTTTCTTTGTAAGTCTCTCCTACCTTCATCTTCTTCATTTTTCTTTTTCTTCTTCACGTTTTTTCCTCACCAAGCTTCATTGATGTTGCATCTTGCTCTCATCCATCATTTACTTCTATTTTCTTTTTCTTCTTCACCTTCCTATAAGAAGACCCAACCCATTCCTCCATGAGAGTTTATGGTTGTATGATACATGGGAAAGCTAGGGTTTGGTGATTTTTGAAGATCTTCAAGTAAACAAGTAAGTTAAAAGCTTTACTCTTCTTGATTTGTTGATTGAAGCGTATATAAATGATGGCTAGAGGGCATATGATCATAAGATGGTGTTACATGTGTTTGACGTGAACGAGAAAAAAAATCTAGATATATACATGTCTTCTTTTGTGTTTATGTTGATCTATGATTTAAATTAATGTAGAGATAATTTAGAGTTAGAATGAGTCCTAAGATAGGATTGAAAAAAATGCAGAAAAATGGATTTTTGTAAATGTATGCAGATGTTCTGTTTTAATTTAATGATCAAATATATATCATGAATTGTTTGTAAAGGATATTGAGTTGAAATGGAGTTAAGAATGAAGAGTAAATGAAGTACAAAGGGTAATCTTTGTACAAGATGTGTTAGGCGCAAGAGGTTGGATGTTGTAAAATCTGGAAGATATAGCAGTAACTTGTTCACTGATTGTGCTTCTATGAAAGTTCCAACTTGCAGGATTGCATGAGGAATTTTTTTTTGAGACAAGTTCGCCGCGACCAACTCCTGGCTTCACCTCAGCTAACTTTCCTTCACAGCTTAAACATGCTTCGGTATTTTGATGATATCTTGATTTGTAGTTATCCAATTAGCACTATTTTTGATTTGAGTAAACTAGAGACATAGGGCTACAATTGTTCTGAAGAAATATAATTTTAATTCTATCTATAAGAATTAAAAAATCTAGCTTGAAATTGATTTTTGACTGAGGTTGTAGAATTAACCGAGACAAAAATCATGTCTAGATTATATTGAATAAACTATATTGATAGATGCCGAATTAGACAAATATTTCTTCATAAAAGTTGTAGTTTATTCTCTTATCTTTCAATTGATATAAATTTCATAATTTGTGAATGTGGTAATTGAGAGATATGAGTTGTACAATTTGACGGCATGATCATGTACAAGCCAAAGTTTCAAATGTGCTCTGTCTGTAGTATTTTGAACATAGCTTTTGAAATACTAAACTAAATTTAATGATATTGGTGTCATTAGAAACTTAAGACAATGGGAAACATTTTTCTAGAAGAAAGTGTTGCCAATTTAGTTCATTTCTTCATCAGAATGAATAAGAAAAATAGACCCAAAGGTTTGGAATTTTGGAGACTTTCTAAGAAAGAATGAGAGTTTGGATATTATATGATTATATAATGTTAGAATGACATTAGTGAATGAATTGTTGGTATTAAAGCACCAAAGACATGTGTATAATGGAAATGTAGAGGTTCATATAATTGTAGTTGTGATTCAAAGGAAATGAGTAATGGGTATTAAATAGAAGTGAATGAGAGTTGGATACTGTGAGAGCTACTAATGGTAAAAATGGAATGATGAGTAATTGAGTTATAAAATGAGAATGTGGATAAAATGTGAAATTTGATAATGTACTCAGGATTGTCATTGAGCATGCATTGTACATATTCCATATACATATTTGTGCATAAATGAAAATTTAAGATTATGCAATTATTAATATGTGTGCAACGTGTTTATTGCATAATATTGATGTGCATGATAAAATGCCCACATCCAGATGTTTCCAAATCTTACAAGCAAATGCTAATCTGGAGCATACTGTGAGTCGACCTAGATGGTCTCATTTCATTGTTTGTTCTGTTTTCAATTTTTGCATTGAATTATTACTTATGTGAATGTGATTGAGATAATTCCGGACATTAATGATCCGAGGAGTTTAATAAATGTGAGAACATTAAAAGTGCTCCTTGTATATGAATTTGATGAAATATGTATTTTCTCAACTTAAATGTTGAATGCTGGACCAAGTTCTGAAGAAAAATGTGATTGTGTATATGAATGAAATATTCTCAACATAAATGTTGAATGTCGGACTAAGGTTCAATGACATATGAAGGCGAATATGATTGTGGGATTATGAGCACTTTTAATTAACTGAATATATGTGATGCATTTCATTACATGAATGCATGAAACATAAAGGCTATTGTGACTGGAGTAGCCACCGAAAAAGAGCTTAAAGCTCATAACCTGATAAGAGCCTTTGGCTCAGTTTTGCATGTACCTGGTATCCATAAAGGGATATGGGACATTATTCGATGTAGCTCGATATCCACTAAGGGCTATGAGCTAGAAGTAAAACAGACACTTGGTCACAACAATAATAAAAGAAAGTGAGTCTCATGAGCACTACATATGCATATGATAGGTATAGTTTAAATAGTTAACTGATTTCTGAATGTGATATATGTTGAATGTGAAATGTGAAATGAATAACTAAGTGGTATAAGATGATATATGATTACATGAATTGTGTGTGTTATGCAATTGAGTGAGCCATCGAGGATGGTCACTATTGAGTTTGTAAAACTCACCTAAAATTTTCAATATTTTTCAGGCTCAGAAGAGCCACTCTAGTTAGACAAATTAGAGTATAGCCACTCCATTCAAGTAAGAGAAAGAGGTCAGGATCAGTTCGCGTCTGCATTAGTATTTTCTTATTTTTGTATCGAATTGAGTTTTCTACAATTATTATAACATGTATATTTGAATATTTCTATTTTGTAATAACTTTCCATAGTGGAAAGGTTTGTAAATGAGATTGATCTTGAGTGTAATAATAATATATGTGATTTTGATATTATTAAAGAAAAGAATGGGCCCAATTTGATTATTAATTTCCGCACATGTGCGTTGAAAAAAAATAACGAGATTTTATTGACTGACTATGCTAGCATGCCACCCTCGTGGGATATGTTCTCGCACATCACTCAAGATCTGAGGTACGTGTCTTGCGAGAGTGGGGTGCCACATTAGTTATATTAACAGAAAAGATAAAACAACTTAGAAATTACCTCTCTGCCTTTCTAAGGACAACCTCTTTTGTTGTGTACTTTCGTATGGTAGTGGTTGCATATCATTATCATGCCCCTCCTTGACACGTGGTCAACATTTTGCTTTTTAGTCACTTTTGTATTCTTTTAAAGCTCATCAACGCGTTTTTTTTAAGTTGTTTTGGGCCTACCATGTCCTTGTTTGAATTCTGGTGGCCTATTAGTTTCTTCATTACTAATGGATCAGTCCTTCATACCAAGCATTAGCTTAATAGTCTTCCTATATGCTTTGATATATTCACTCTTCCATAACTAACTTGAAGTGTACTCTTCAATATTAGCCCTCGTGATTCTGATAGCACATATGACATATGTATAAGGAATGCCAGAGAGGGTATATCTCCTACAAAAGCATATTTTGTTATGAAGCCTCACCATATATCTGTTCTCACCATAATCAATCTCATATCCTTATTCTCCATTATAATGTATTGAACAATGTTAAGCAAACATGACACTCTTATCAATAGCTTCCCATATTCTTGGCCCTAAATTTCCTTTCTATTTGACAACCCCTCTTTTCTTTTGCTCACAATTCTTTTCATCATTTCTCTTCTTATGTAGGCATGTCAATGGGCCGGAATGGCTCGACCTGTGACCCGGCCAGTGCAGGCCAAAAACGGCTCGTGGCTCGACCCGCCCAGCCCTTTGGGCCTCAGTGGTCCCGACGTTTAATATATTTTTAAATTTTTTATTTTTAAGACAATTTCAAAAAGAAGTTGTATTTTTGAAAATTCATAAATTATAAATTATAAAATAATCATTTATAGTAAAATGTAAGATGAAATTACCCACAAATCATACAAAAATATTTATATAAAATAAAAGATATAAAATATGAACCAATTTATATTTATTAAAAATATATAGTGATGATAATGTTGTCATAATTATTCCCTGTAAACAAGTCAATTTAAACTTTTATTTTATTTTTCACATTTAGACAATATATACATTATGTATATATGTATTTATATTAATGTTAAAATGAATTAATCACTTTATTAATCCTAATGTATCAATTCCAAAATAATATATAAGTAATTCAGTTATAAAAACAAATAAGTACAGTATATTACATTGAAAATAGCTATTATTTTATTAAAACTATAATACATTATAAAAATTCTTTTGATTTGTTTTTATAAATTATTTATTTCATTAAGTCAAAAATAATTATTTTACTTTGTTTCCAAAATCATTATATTCTAATTAATCTAAATTTATATAAATTACATTCATAATTTTTCTCCTATCTAAATTCTAATATTAGAAGATTCATTTCAACCTAAATCACTCTAATTAAAAGTTTGTTAATAGTATTCTTATATCCTTAATGGAAACCTTGATATAAGATATAAGTATTACTTTAAATCCTTCTCGTCTTTAGAGTGTTATAAGCATATCATATATTCATGTTTTATAAAATTAATAAAATTTTCACTTTTTTTCTTTTTAATATATGTATTATGTGACAACTTTAAATTATAACAATATATAATAAATTAATTATGATATAATAAAGTTATTGAAATGTATATAATGGTATGATTAATTAGGATACTTAATTTAATTAATTAAATTTTTATATGAAAAGTTAATCTTTTATCAAGTTAAAAGTTATTCTTAAAATTACGAATTATATTAATCACAAATTTTTAATTTACTTAAATTATTTATTAATTATTTTAATAAATAATTAAAATATTTTTTTATAATAAACGGGCTACGGGCCACAGGTTAAGTGCCTGCCTGCCTCCCTCTCATTTCCTACCTGCATCACGGTCTAGTTCCAATTTACAAAAGTTCGGAGGGTCACCTTTACTGGTGGTCATTGAATGGGGTACCGAATGCATGCAAGCATTTGCCTAGGGTTTGCAGTTCAAGCAAACAGAAAGGACAGCTGTGCCAATTCATTTGATAAACGACAATAAATTTTTTCTCTGACATCCCTGTAGTCTGTACGCCACCGACTTCAATATCATAAGTTAATTGACCTTTTTTTTTACGGGACCAAGTCCTCTGTCTGTTTTGTGAATAATATAATGTCGTTTTAATTTATTTTTTCTAATAACTCGCATTCTATTCTTGTTCCTCGCATCATACTACGTCATTTTAACTATAAAATAATAGAAACAGAATATTAAACATATTTTCTAGGTAGCGCCTTTTCATTGTTAGTTACCTTTTACAATAATACTTTTAATTTTCACCAGTTTCTGGTCCACTGACAAAAGTTAAAATTTTAATGATAATGAGGTGAACTCTGACTAGTTCATATGTGGTTATGACACAATTCACATGTTTTGTATTCTTCTGCTTGGTCCTGTCGCTATCGACGTTTCCATTTTCATGTGAAAACCAACTTGGGGTTTGAATTGCACATAAAAGTTTTGTGGTTCAGTAGGTATAGTTTCTTCTCTTTAACCTTACTACGTGGTTGTGCAGCTGCCATGTGACTCGCAAAGGGCGACGAGGGACAGCGCCCTTTATAGACTACACACATTTATTATGTGCGTGGCTATAAAAGGATGGAGATACTAATGACCTAACTCCTGTCCTTTATAGACGGTGGACATAAACAAACAATATCAATAATCTCTACTGTCATAAAAGTCCCTTTGTAAGTTTGAATGAGAAGGTATTGAACTCGCAATCCAGGTTCACTTGGACCCTACTGTCGTGTACTGACTGGACCTTTTTTTTTTTTTTGGCTGCATATCGTCATCTATGTTCAAATGCTGCATCTTTCGCCAGCTCTTTTTGGTAAACATGTGTAAAGTAGAGGCGCGCAGTTTATTATTGCTTGAAATACTTGCTTATTTTAAGTTAATTTACATGTCAGTTTAGTCAACATTTTAAAAACTAAATTAAACGACAAGATTGTATACACGGGACATAAAGAGTTAATATATCAATAGTAACTTTAACATAGAAATTATAAGTTACCAGCCAAGCTTTATGTTTACCAGTTATATGTAACGCTACTCTTAATATCATTAAATCAGTATTAATATAATTGTCATAATTATTTTTTCTGATAGGGGTTGACTTTACTGTTACATAAAATAAAGAAAATTCTTCCTCAAAATAATCTTAAAATTTTAGCCAAAACTCGGGTCTACACAATTGGAAGTTTGTCTAATTGTTGTAATCTTTTAATTTTGTTAAAATATATAGTAAACACTAATACTTTGCTTTTATTATAATATTTTAGCGCAAATTTTTTTTCTTGTAGTTGATTACGATTAAAAATTTAGCTTAAATCTTACAACATTAAAGTTATTTTTACTATTTTATTTTTAATTTCATAATAAACAAGATTAAATCGTTCAACTGTCCGCACTAAACTGGCTTTATATTGTTTGGTTAAGATTTAAAGAAGATAAATACAATGTAACTTAACGGTTTGCATTTTCATTCAACTAATCAAAGACACTTAACATTAAAAATTTACTTTTCACTAGGTGTAATTTTAACATACATGTTAGAGTTGATGCAATGTTTTTTTCATATAGGCTTGCCACAAAAGGTTATAAGTAAACATATAATTTCAAAAAATAAATTCCAGTAAGTTTTTAATTGTAAGAATGATTTTTAAACATTAAACATATTTTCATATTTTAATTCTTTAAATTCCAAAATTTTTAAATGATTTGCACATTCTAGCTATTTATGTTGTTGTCTCAAATGGCACTCAAAATTTAAGTGAATTTGGTGCTTCTAAATTTTATAAAATTTTTGTAAATTAAAAGATAATTTGCCTAAATGGATGAGTGAACATACAATTTTATAGTAGTTTAACAATAATTTTTTCTATGTCCACTCTCTATTTAGTCTCACTTAGAATTTTTTTATCTTCTTCTTTTAACAAAGTTAAAACGAATCTTTATACAAACTGTTGGACTATATAAGGTTAATAAATATGTTATTACTAATGTTTTTATCCTTGGTAGTATCAATAAGATAATATATGAAGGATTGAGTTTGATAGAATGATAAAGTGAAAAAAAAGTATATACAATTTAAGTGAAAAACCAGTAAATAGGAATCAAAAATCAAGATGAAGCAAACTATTATAATTATTCTCATAATATTATCATGGTCATCTTAACAAATTAGAGGTTTAGTTAACATATTTTTTGATCAAAATTTTGCCAAAACAATGTAATTTGATCTTTGAAAAAACTTGAAAAGTTTTTAAAAACTTGCTTCATCAATTTTGGTTGACTAATGTGATGATTATGGCAACTAATATTACAATTTTGGATAGATTGGTTAACTAGACTGATAGTGTGATGTATTAATATCTTTTAATAACATATACCGTGAGTCCATATTGGTCAATTAATATGTAGAATGGTAGATCAATATACAATAATGATCAATAAAGCTACTGTTACTAATTGTTCTTATGACTAGTTTTTTTATTTTTAGAGAATATTTTAGGCTATTTTCAGTATAAATAGACCACATAACTAGGTGTTTCTTTAAGTGCTCTTTTAGTTAAGGTGTGCTGGTGCGTTGGTGCCCCTCTAGCCAATTCACTTAGGGGTAATTTTGTTTTTTTAAACTTATTGTTATTTCCCACCTAGCTCTTATTACCTTTTAAAGAACAACATTTTAAACTTTTTTTGTCCTAATTATCTACTTTTTCCTTTTTAAGCTTTAAGTCAGAGAAATGTCCACCTCAAGTCAGGTCATTTTTGATAACTTGACTTCTTCACGTGAATGCTATGACATCTCCATATACACAAACTATAACAACAAGGCTTAAAATGAGATTATGTATATAGTAGTGTTAAGCTATAAAGTCTACCTGCTAAATTTATAGAAAAAAATACTTGAGATGTTATATCAAATCCATATTTCTAGGAGTTGTTGTTTTGAAACATTTTGTAATTATTCCATTTATGAATCTACTTTTACTTTTAAAAAAAACTTGTCTTTTCCACCCTTTCCTCATTGCTCTTTATCCCACCCACCACTGGCATCTTCCTCTAGTCCCTCAAACTTAAATGATTCTCTTACTTCTTCACATTTGAATAATCATCAAGAACTCCCCTACTTTGATAATTCTCTTCCTTATAACCTTGGCATTAATCCTGCCTTAAATTTAAGGTAAGTGGTAGGAGAGGAGGTTGGATACTCTCTATATTTCTATTCCTTAAGCCTTTTTGAGGGTAGGATCATAGTCTTCTAAGAATAGTGGTCCTTAAGTAGGGAGTGTGTAATTGGTTTGCAACCTCAGTAGGCTTCTTCTTAGGCACTATCTAGCTCTCCCTCTAATCCACAATTAGGCTCCCAAACATTGGAAAGGAAAGGGACTAAGTAAGATATTATTATCTGAGGGCAATCTCATCCTCTTTTAATTCTCAATTGATGCTGGTGAAAAGGATATCTTAGAAGTTGCACCATGGGATAGTCAAAATTTGCTCTTATTTCTTCAATGATAGAGACTTGGTATAAGTATGAAATCTATTAAGCATGAAAATATCACCATTTGGATTTGATCGAGTGTCTGTTAGTGTAAGTTTTAATGATTAACCTTCGATAATCCGTAAGCGCACGACTCATTAGCGTAGTATCAAAGTTTTTGATCCCACGAAGTGGCAGTTACTCTAATCCTAAAATCTAAGGCCAGAAACAATAATAGAAATCCAAGATGTAACAAAACTAAAAACGAGAATTTAATTCAATTAATCAAATTAAGAATCAAACATGAATATACGAATTATTAAGCAATTGCAACACACCTAAGAATCGATCGAAAGAAATTACCAATTAAGAGAAAGGGAATTTTACCTATCCTTAATGCCAACCTAACTGATTATAAATATCAGATTATCGGCTCTAGACTGTCCTAAACTTGATAACTCTCTCTAGTTATAACCATTAACCCTAAATCATAAACCCTAATCAGATTATGGAAGATGCAATTTCTCAATTCACAACCTATCCAAAACCTTAATTAGTTCTGAAGTTCTCTAATAAACTGTCGAAAACCTTTGTAAGATCTCTCTTCGCATAATTTTTGGATTTGGTTCAATTCTTGTTCTATTAAATCACCTAACTCTCATTAGTCCAATTTAATCATTTTTCATTCAATTCACCCTCTCATTTTATCACAAAATTATAAAATTACAGAATCAAACCACAACAAATCTAGTAAACATATAAACAATCAGATTTTCATTAATTCAAGAATAAAACATCGAATGTGAGTTTAGAACATCCTTAACATTCTAGATCCTATCATCAACTATTCAATCCAATTCTATACAATGATAAAACTAAAAATAAACAGGAGATACAATCTAAATGGAGGATAGGAGGTAGCGACATCGAGAAACCTCCTGATTTGGAAAGTATGTCGAGTCAACTTCTTCTCCTCTTCTCTCTTCGTTCTTCTCTTCCTCTATCTCTCAATGAATTCTCTCTAGGTTTTCTCAAGGTGGCTGACGCCAAAGCTCCACTCTACCTATTTTCTTGTTCTTTAAATATCCTTTTGTGTTTTGAGCAACTCTAGGATTTTCGGGGTCTGAAAGATCCAAAAAATTCCTCAAAACTTGACGTTTTTGAGTGTCTGTGCATCTACTCGATGCAAGCCACGATTATGGGCCATTTCTTGGGCTTCTGTCACGATCGTGGCATTCAGCTCACGATCGTGGGTAAACTCTGGCGCTTCTGTCACGATCGTAGCTTGACATGCCATAATTGTGGGCCTTTGTTTTGGCCTGAATGTTTACGAAACTTCTCCGTTCTTCGATGTTGACCCTGAAACACTAACAAACACATCAAGGTACCTCAAAAACATAATAATTAAGCTCAAAGACTTGTACTA
>JANIIA010051711.1:0-11325 GCA_027478495.1 Erythroxylum alaternifolium
CATATTCACTTAATTCATATTTCACATCAAAAATCATTCAAACTATTTATTTCAATCATTTAAATCATACATATCAAATGCATATGCAATACTCATGAGACTCACTTTCAATTGTTATTATTGTGACCAAGTGCCTATAACTGTCCCATATCCATTGTGGATACCGGACTCATTAACAAATGTCCCTTATTTGTTGGAGATACAGAGCTCATTTTACGTAGTGAGCCAAAGGCTCTTACCGTATTCTGAGCTTTAAGCTCTTTTTCACTTTCTGAGCTTTAAGCTCTTTTTTAGTGGCTACTCTAGTTATAATAACCTTTATGTTGTCATGCATTAATGTAATGAAATGCATCACATGTATTCAGTCAATCAATTGTGCTCAATTTTACACTTTCACGTTCATGTTCACATTCTCATTCAGATTTATCATGGGACCTTGGTCCGACATTCAACATTTAAGTTGAGAATTATTTATTCAGTCAAATTCACATTCAATGAGCACTTCCAATGATTTTTACATGCATCAAACGCCTAGGACATTTATTGTCTGGAAATCAACTAATTCACATAACATAATTCAATACAAAATTTTAAAATAAAATAAACAATGAAAGTGAGACCATTTAAGTCGACTCACTTTAAGCTCTAGATTAGCATTAGCTTCCATGTTCCGAAAATGTCTGGGCATTGAAATTCAATCATGTGTATCAACTTCATACAATACATATTGTACACATATTACTAATTGCATAATCATGTAAACATTCCGTTATACACATATGTATATGTGTAATGTATAATGCATGCTTATGTTGACTATTCCAGGTATTTATCCTTAATCACATTACTTGCTTTTTAATAACATCATTTGTATGTGTCAAGCTTACTCTAGGTTCATACCTTAAAGAACTTGGTCATTCAAATAACATAATTCAACCATTCATCATTTCTTTTCTAGCATTCTAAGTCCACATAATATTCAAGTTATCATTCATTCTTACCCAATACACATCATTCAATCATTCACTAAGGTTATTTTAGCTTCCTAAGATCACAAAATATTCCATTTATCATTCATCTTTACTTAATACTCATCATTCATCTTAATGGAATCTCATTAGCCATCATAGGTTCACCTTTATTCTCATAACATCACAAAATTCCATATTTGAACACTTGAAATACGACAATCCATTTTTATTTTTATATCCTCAATCGTCACCCTAAACATATCACTCATTCTTATCTCTTATTTCCACATCAAACTAAGTACATTTCAAGCTCCATTCAAGCCTAAATGTATCATAGGAAAGCATTGATAAGTCCACATTTTATATATGTACAAGATTTGGAAAAATAGGCATAACTTTCACTGTGTATGTCACATTAAGGTCATTCAAGTACAGTTTCGAAGAGGACTTCGAGTTCTACAATTTTCGTGAAGACTCGAAGAGACATTTTGTCGACTAAAGGGTCAAAATTGCACATTTATGTAAGTGTCCCGATAATGTCTACCCAGCAGACTTATGTCCCTCCAAACGGATATGAACGAAGTTGGAACGCTGCAATTCTATAGAATGTCAGCCCAGCAGACATAAAGTCCGGCTAACAGACATTTACTAGCCAATTTTTGGATTTCCAACCCTACAAGTTACATATAACCCATCTTATACATATTTATCATTTCTAACTTATTTTCCTCATTATTTCCCCTTCATTCTCACTTCCATTTTAACTAAATATCATTTATAGCCAAATCATAATCTATGTTCGGTCATTAACCCAAAACATAACATTCAAACTTATACATGCTCATCATAAATTTCTGCACATGTTTAACTCCTTTTATCACCTTCATATCATCTATAACTTATCACACTAATTCTTCCCATTTCAAGACACCATAGTACTCTTTTTCTTTAGCTCTAAACTCATTTTTTTGCTCATCTCTAAAACAACCAAAGAGATACACATTATTATACCAGAAAAACAGAACAACTAAACATCCATTTACATGTCAAAATTTTCTGCACACACTCAACTCCATTTCCAACTTTACTTTGTCTCTAAATTATCATCTTACTTCTTCTCATTTTAAGACAATACACTAACTTTCCTTTGGCTTTAAACTCATTCTAGTTCATCTCTATAACATTCAAATAAATCCATGTCAATATACACTGAAAACAGAACATGAAACTTCCATTTACCACTCAAAATTTTTTGCACTTTCTCCTACACCATTTTAATGATTTTCAGTTATAACTCATCTCTAAAACATATCTACATCAATTTATGAATCATTAATCATCATACATATAAAAGCAAGACATGAACATACCCAAATTTCTCATTCACGTTTCAACATGTAAACATCCTCATTTTATGCTCATTTAACTTCTAACTATCATCAAAATATGTTTCATTCAACAAATCATGGAGAACAAGATGCTACTTAATTGATTTAACTCCAAGATTCTTCAATATCTCACGAAAACCCTAGCTTTTAAAGAATCACACGATCATCATCATTCTAAAGGATAATAGGCTAGGTTTTTAGTGATAAGGTAGGTTAGGTTTTTAGTGATAAGGTGAAGAAATAGCAAGAATCTTAAAGTAGCTAATGATGAAAAATGATAGCACGAATCACATGGGGTGGGTGAGAAAAATCGTGAAGAAGAAGAAGAAGAAGAATGAAAATGAAGAGAGCATTTGGCAAAGTGAAAACAAAAGAATGGAAGAATGGTCTTTCAATAGGTTAATGTTGTAAGTTAAGTTAAAGCAAAGGTAAATAATACTTGGCAAGTGTCATGACACTTACCACTTAATTTAAAATGCAATGCCTTTTTAATTGTGTACCCGTATCATTTAATCTCTAGTCTATTTGTCTCCAAATTTTCTAATCCAATTGTCTTCCGATTTTCTATGAAACTTGTCATTAAACCTTACTGTCTCTTAACAATAATTTCTACTGCCCATTGACACTTAATTCTACTACCATTTATCAATTATGTTGCCACTTGGCATTTTTCCTAATCCAAAAATATCCAAAATCTCAAAAAAATTCTTAAATTTCACCAAAAACTTCTAAATCACTATTTATACTTTCCAAAACAATTTTCAAGACATATAATCCACAATTCGCATCATAATCACTTGAAAACAATCATTTATACCTGGAAATTGTCAAATGAGTGCATGTAAATCATTGAAAAGTGTGCCATAAAATTCAACAGTCACATATATGTATGCTTATTTTATGCATAAAAATGAAATGCATTTTCTAATCTCTCTTTGCTATTTCTCATATATCTTGGTTTAGGATCCTTTGTCCTAACCCCTAGTATGGAAGAGAGATGTTACAAAGATCTTTGTAGAAGTAGTTATTTTTAGACCTTTGATGAACAAGACGGTAGATGAATTGTATACTCTAACTGGAGGCATGGCTTAAAACACTAAAATGGTCCAACAAGAGAGTCACTCCTTACAAGGTTCCAAATAAGTATTACCTAGATGTGTTGAATCCTCTAGTTACTAAAGTGTTTACATTATCTCAAAATTCTAACCATATAAATGTTAACTTTGTCAGTGATATTAATGTAGTTTATCATATATGTAGATCTGCAGGGCATTTAGCTATAGAATATCAATTAGAGAACCAATTTTTTTCATAAATCTAATATTAAACTAGTTAAATTCATTAACAACCCTAACCAGAAGAATGTCTCGTTCTCTAATACCTATAATCCTGATTAAATGAACCATCCATACCTCTCTTATAAAAACAAGTTTAACTCTACACCTCATAATAATATGCAACTATCTGATTTCTAACCCATATTTGATAACCCCCCTTCCTCATAAACCTAGCCTAGAGTCTATGCTAGAGAACTTATTAACCAAGAAAGTTAAGCAGAATGAGGAGTTCAAAGATGTGATCAGGAAACTTAGCTCTAAAGGATAGTCTATAGCCACCCATAGCAAGATCCTTAAATCCTAGTTTGCTTTACATGCCAATGTTATTATTAGATCACCTACTTAATTGCCTAAAAAAGTTGAGAATATTATAGAGTATCACACGCTTGATGTTGAGGGGTAATAGGTTCATTGGGAGCCCTCAATTAGAGAAGATCAAGCTACCATGTTTTGTGCCTTCCTTATTTTATGATCCTCTCTCTCTTTCTTATCACCTTTGTTTCTACATTCTTAATTCATTAATTTCATCATATGTAACTTCAATTATATGCCAAATATCACAAGTATTTTAAATATATTAAGGCATTATTTAGCATATTTATATCAAATAAACCAAGTATAATATGCATTATCTTCTTATTTAGTACATCCAACCTCTTATTATTAGAATCCCAATCACTTTTATCTATAATATTACATCATGAAAAATCTTTGGTGATAAACAAAAATTTCATTCTAATTTTTCAAAGCAAGTAATCATTTCCATTAAAAATGAAGCAATATAATTAACCTCTTAGCTTCTCATCCACACTCTTTTTTATTTACTAAGACCACCTGGAAGCAAGATTTGGGGGACTTTTTCCTTAACTTGAACTAGTATCTCTTCTCACACTTGCACTTAGAAGGTAATCCTTAAGTAGCTCCCCCAATTAAGGTCCTCAAAGAAAAAGTGTCAAGATGGAATTCCACTTTTGTTGGTTTCTTTTTGGATAAGTGCCCTGCTTTCCCTAGTACGAATTCTTGGGCTATCTTTAATTAGATAAAGAAAAGTATAAAGGTGATCTTAGTCATAAAGCTAATATCTTCTTCTTTACATTATCTAAAAAGTAAGTGCTGATCTTATACTGCATAATAGTTTATGGTAAGTAAATGGGAAACCACTTGTTCTCTAGTAATGGAGACCATGTCTCTTAATTAAAAGCTCTCATCAAAAGCAGATTCTAATAAAGATTAATCTCTATAGTATTTGACCATTGAAGGCCTAAGTTATTTTACTAGCTATATTGGAAGCTAATATCCATGGATAAAGCCACTACCAATTTGAAAAGAATCAACTATGTTATAATATGTGTCATAGTTGGTATTCAACCATCACTACTGGAGGACTAGAGGAGATCCCAATTGTAATAGTCATAGAAGATGATAGTACAGTTCAAGATAATTTTAGAGTGTCATATCAATCAAGGCTTGATCAACTTCAACAAGGTAAAAAAAAGGCCCTACAGGTAAAATTTTTGCTAAAGGAGATAACAATGAGCTTATGTACTTTCATATTTCTATCGCGATAGATGCTCCTTCCATACCCTAGTGTATCTAATGCTCAACTTTAATGCTCTAAAAATTTTGAAATACTTATCCCTAATTCTTCTCTTATGGAACTAAAAATTTCCAAAAACTATCAAAAATATCTCTAGTCCCGACCAAACGTAAGTTGAGAAAGTTGTAGAAATTTCATCTACTAAGACATTTGATTTATAACCTCCTCAGGAATCTTAAACACTAGAAGAGCAAACTCCCTTAACTTAAAATGATGCTACTCTTATAGATCTAGAAAAAACTACTAAAGTGTTATAAAGGAAAAAAAATCCAAAAGGAAGAATAAGGATCTTAGCTCCAACTCTCCTACCTCCTTTTTGTGAAAATTCTTACTTGGAATGTTAGGGGATTGAATTGCCCTAAGATATATCAAATTTTTAAATATTATTTATATGAAACTAAACTTTTTTTAGTTAGATTATTTGAAACAAAATTGAAGGAGAACAATTATATGCAGATGAGTTTCATTCAAAAGGATCAAAAAGTAATCACCAAGCATAGATCTCACTACAATGGTAGAACAATTGTAATTTTTGTATCCCAATAAAGTGGATATCATACACTCTTCTTCTACTAATTATATGATTAACTTATCAGTCCATCTTTTGGATCAAAGAATCAAATTTGAGGTCACTTTGTATATGCCTATAATATGATGTTATACAGAGCTTCTTCACAGGACAAGCTCTCAAAATTTAAACCTAGTTCCAACACCCCTTATGTGATTCATAGGGACTTTAGTAGCATCATGTGCAATTCAGAAGTTGAAGGAATCGTTTGTATTAGGAACTTTACAATTGATCTACGGGATTGCAAAAGTCTTTTACAAGTCATAGATCTAAAGATTGAAGATCAATTTTATATTGGGTTTAATAAAAAAATATAGGTGCTAGTTTTTTGTAAAGAAATTATGACCTTGTATGAAAGTTTAACTTATTTTAGTAGTTCCTTAATTTCAGATCATATGCCTACTCTACTACAGAACCTCCAAAGATAAGGCGCTTTCTTTTACAGATTCAATAATTACTTAGTTGAAGATAATGGTTTTGAGCTAGTCTTAAAGAAGGGATTAAGCTATAATTTATTATGCTTTAACTCCTTTACTTAGTACAGGAAATTATCAATTATTAAAGAGGAATTAAAGATGTTATGTATCACCCCACACCCGATAATGGAATCAGCATACCGAGTGTTACCATATTCTTAAATATCTAATACTTCATACTACAACATTTTCTATTTAAAACCTCATTAATCTAGCTATTACTATTCACTTTATAAAATTTTGACATAATTTCTTCTATATTTACTTAAAACCTCCTGCAAGAAACTTCAATACACTTCTCATGCATGTTAATCAACTATCCATCTTCATGTCAAACTCCTTGTCAAATGATTTACCCATCCTCTGATACATTTCAACACATCTAAACCAAATTTCATACATAACTTTCATTTATTCATATATAATTCATAATAAAATCTTGTAAGATTCTTCACTTCTTTATGAGTACATGTCATAACCAAAAACAAAATAAAAATTTGTAGTAAATCCACCTCCAATTCTTTCGAGATCCTCTATGTGACTCTTATCTTATAGTAGATCTATCATAGCTTCTTCTAATTCTCTTCAAAACCTACACGCGGAAAGAAAATTCACACGCGAAGCTATAGGCTTAGTGATGTTCAAGCAATTCTATTTTACATTCAATTCAATTCATTCAACCATAACATGCATAATATATAATTTTTTCACATATAAATATCTTCATTTCTTTCTAAGTATAAATAGGAATTTAAAATCAAGTTACGAAATACAAGCACATATTTATTTTAATAATTCATGTCTAATTATACAATGATCAATAAATTGTACATTCAATTACAACTTTCATTTGAAGTTGTTTAATCATTAATCATACATCTATCTGCTTTCCGTAATTGCCCAAAAGTAAAATCTATCAGAATTGCATCACCGAGCCAGATAAGGGGGATTTTTAAGAATACAAGATTCGGTTCTCGGAACCATATGATCAATTTTTTTCTATACATTCATATTGGAACTGAGCTCTCGAAACCATGCAGTTCATAACTCAAATCAAATATCTTATACCGGAACCGAGCTCTCGGAGCCATATAGTCCAATAACATATATCATGACGCAATACTGCTAACTCCCCAATTGGCATGTCAACCTTATCACATTCCTCCAATTCTTATCTATTTTACTAGGAGCAAATCTAATTAAATTACATTAAAATTTCTTAATAAAAGCTCATAATAACCAATGCAAGCTATTCTATATTCGGTCAAAGTAAATGTCATTCTTTAATGTTATTTTTTTCCATTATTGGTTTTAATTTAATTCATACAACATTTAAGACGTATTCATCTCACCAATTAGTCAAAAATAACATATATATCAAGTTTCTCAATTCAAACATAATGTATGCCAATTGAGGAAAATACAAATTATAAATCCAAAATCTCAATTAATCACATATACTACTTCATTTAACATCTAATTAAACATTTTTAATAACAATTTCATAAACCATTTTACTCAAGAACCCTAAATTTCCTAACTCAATTTTTAGAAAAAAGTAGAATTGCAAAAACACATACCAAATTGGTGTCTAAATCTCCAAATTAAACTTCCATAAGCTTCAATTTCATCATCAATTCCTTATTCTTTCTCTTTCTCTTTCTCTTTCTCCCTCTCCTTCAATTCATCTTCTTTATCTTTATAATATTCCATAACAAATTCAATTTCATGTATTTTGTTCATCAATGCATGCAACTACATCAAAATCATATACTAAAAAAATTAAACTCCATTAACTAACCTTATAAACATTTGAGTACTATTCATCAAGAACACCCATATTCCTTTTCTTCATCTTTTCCCAATTTTTTTTGGTTGATATGGTGAATTTAGGGACCCCAGGTTGATGATTTAATGTTTAATAGGTGATTTGGGGGTTAAAACTAAAGAAAATTGGCTTGAAAATGTAAGAAATAAAAGAGAAATGGAGAAGAAAGGAGAGAGGTATTCTCGAGAATGTTTTGGAGAAAAAGAGAATGGGAAGTTGACAAAATGTCATGTGGTCCCTCTTTAAAAGTTTTTCAATTCTCTTTTTCAAAAATTAACCTTTTTTTATTCATTCTTTCTTTTTCTCAATAAAAATACCCCTAAAAAAATATTAACCTCACATAAAGACCTTAATTAATATCATTTATTTTCGTTAATAGTTTCAAGTTTGACTTTTACCCTTTCTCATGTCAAACTTTGGCCATTGATCAACTGTTAGTCAAACCTTTAAAATGAACTCGTTTGGAGCTCTAATTTGATCCTCGGACTATCCTTGAACATAATTATTTGATGCCAAACAAAATAAAATGCAGTTTGGATCTCGAGTGTCATTATTCACCTCAATATACTATGTATGACCCAAAAAATACTATTCATAAAATCGAGATTTTTGGTACATTACAATTCTTCCCCTCTAAAATAAAAATTTTTCATCGAAATTTACCTGTGTCAAATAGTCATGGATAAGAGTTTCTCGTGGTTTCTTTAGGTTTCCATGTAGCTTTCTCGATCTCGTGGTTCGTCCATAGTATTTTCACTAGTGGAACTATTTTGTTCCTTAGCTGTTTTGTATCTTTTGCTAGAATCTTGATCAGCTTCTCTTCGTAGGTTAGATTTGGTTTTCAATATCTTCTAGTTTTATAATATGTGATGGATCAGACTGATATTTCCTTAGCATAGACACATGGAAGATTTCATGAATCTTTTCTATATCTTGTAGCAATGCTAATCTGTAGCCTACTAATCCCATGCGCTCAATGCTCTCAAATGGACCAATGAATCTAGGACTTAACTTACCCTTCTTACCAAATCAAAACACTTTCTTCCATGGTGAAGCTTTCAAGAAAACCTTGTCACCAACAACATATTCAATGTCCTTTCTCTTCAAATCTGCATATGATTTTTGACGATCAAAAGTAGCTTTCAGCCTTTCCTTTATAAGCTTAACTTTATACTAGGTTTCCTTTATCAATTCTGGACCCACGATCTTGCTTTCACTAAGTTATGTCCAATATAAGGGTGTTCTGCACTTTCTACTATGAAGAGCCTCATACGGTGCCATCTGTATGTTTGCTTGATAGCTATTATTGTATGTAAATTCAATCAATGTGAGGTGTTTATCCTAGCTTCCTTTAAAATCGATAACACAACTCCTAAACATATCTTCTAGCACCTGAATCACTCTTTTAGAATGTCCATCTGTTTGAGGATGAAAAGTTGTACTAAAATTCAGCTTAATACCTAAGGCCTCATGTAATTTCACTACAAGAACTTGTATTTTCAGTGAAAGTAAAAGTTGTCACTAAAAGTAGAAATATTATTCACTATTATTAATAGTGTCCAATCTTTGAAGTCGTCATCTCCCGTCACTAATGAAATAGTGACTAATTTAAGAAATGGTCACAATTATGCAACAAATTTGTGACACAAATATTATAACTAAAACTTATAAAATTTGTGACAAAACTATATGGTCACAATAACTTTGCATATTTATGACAAGTTTTTCGACACGAATAATATAAAGTAGTGACGAATTAAGTCGTAACAAAACTTGATTATATTGTGAAAAAAGTGCCAACACTAAAAATATGAAATGTGTAACAACAATTTATGGTCACAACAACTTTACATATTTATGACAAGTTTGTCGACACAAATAATATAAAGTAGTGACAAATATAGTCGTAAAAATACTTCATTTTAATGTTACAACAGTATCACCACTAAAATAATTAATAATAGTGACAAAATATTTGTCACTAATAATTTTTTATCAGTGTCCATTACTTCTTGGTCACTAATATTTTAATAAAAAAGTGTCAACATCATTTCGTCACAAAAATGAAAATTGGTTCTCATAAAAAGCATTGTCACTAATGTGTTTATTATTATCACAAATAAAACTATCAATTCATCAACATAATTACATTAGCTATAAAAGAAATTTGCATCAGTGGCTATATTATCTAATAGATTTCATCACAAGTATGAAAGTTATATGTTATAATAATGTTGTCACCAAATAAAGAATATATGTTACAATAAATTTATTACTAATGTGTTAGTGTTTGTCGCAAATAATATAATTAAATTTAACAATTTAATTACTTAATTGATAAATTTTTTTGAATTAGTGGCCATAAAATTGAAGTTGTCACTAATGATACGAAATTTTAGTGCCAAGATATTATCAGACAAGAAAATAAAAAATATTAGTATATATAAAATATATAAAAATCAAAAAAATGTACAAAATTCTAATTTCCAATATATAAAATTAGAAATTTTAATATCCAAGAAAATTATTTATTACAATTATCTCAAACTGTTACGTACTAATTTAAGCTAAAACTCTCTAACGTAAAATTTCCTGGCTATTCTTCAGGATGAAGTTCACTGTTGATTTGTTTCCTACAAAATAAATAAAAATAAAAACTAGTTAATTAGTTTATAAAATATTAAGCTATAAATTTAGTACTAACATTTTAGAATAATATAATGATAATGATAAGAAGTGATACTAACTATTCTAGATTTTGTAAATTTATAAACTTACATGAGTAGTTGGGGTATTTGATGTTGTGGTACTTGATGGATCTTCAATTATGACAGAAGAATTGAGTAACAAACTAGGAATTACTTCAGTATTTGCCAAATGTGCAAAAACAGTTGAAATTTGTTTTATTTCCGTGGCTTGCTTCTCAATTGCTGCATCCTGAACTTGCAATTATGACATGAAGAAGAAAAAAAGTACTAAAAAATACAAAAAAGTGATGCAGGTTAAAAGAGTAAATAAGTAAAACTAAAATAAATAAATAAATAAAATTAAACACATAAATGCATAAAACAAACAAATAATAATACTAATGATTAGGTATGTTAATGGGTCGGGCTGGGTCCGGGCTGCCCTCGACCCAGCCAAGCCATACCTAGGTGAG
>JANIIA010051742.1:0-11323 GCA_027478495.1 Erythroxylum alaternifolium
GAATAAGAGAAAAATATTATCTTAGAGATTTTATTAATTAACCGAGTATCAATTTAAAGAGGTTCTACTGTATGTATAATTATCCTTGCAAAATATTAAAAATAAAAAGATAAAGGAAAATAAAAAATAAAAATGAAGAATATGAAAATAAAAATAAAATAAAATTGTCCTACTAATATTCAAAAAACAAATTAAATAAGAAATAAAATAAGAAAATACATAAATAATAAAAGGAAAGAAAAGAAAAACCAAAATATAGTATCCAGATTGTCTCCATATCAATCAATCTATCGATGGGTCTACTGTATCAGTCGTCAGATAGTCCCTATCTTCATCTCTTCACTTTTATGTATGAAGAATTAGGCTAAGGCATGCCTTAGGTGTTGCTTATACTCCATAAGTAGTAGACATCCAAGTTGCTGACATTTTTGAAGTTTTCACCCCTCTCATTCAGTATATGAAGTAGAATCCTGTTAATGTATCTGAGTGCAAAGTGTCAAAGGGTGGACGTTTTAGATTTGTTTGGGTCGTACTCATCCTCCTCACTAATGATACGCCAGACGTCGCGAGGAGACATCTCGCATAGAAGGCTTAGCCAAAAGGCTATGTACTCTTGTGCCCATGAACTTCTGGTCGTAAAGACCCATCTTATATAGAAGTCCCAATCATCTCCCCCAACATCCTAAACTAGATTGTGTTTGACCGATCACAATTACAATAACCTTTTTCTACGAAGAACGTGGAGAGCACCTTGAGCGTAAGCTCCTCATACTAGGGCTTTATGATCTTAAAGAAACGAGACCATGCTCTAATATTGATTAAGTCCCATACTTGTTGAGCCAAGTCAATCTACTCTAGTGCCTCCCAATTAATACATTTTCTTGTCCCAAATCTCTTCTTCTTGAGCCTCTAGCATTGTTCCTTGTAGGTTCTGACATTAAAGTGTAATAAGTTGTGTTACTTCGGTAGATGTGCTACATTTTCTCGCTCTTATGGTTGACGAGTTTCACTTAGGTCTTTAGATGACCCTTCTCTCTACCCTTTGCTAGGTACCTCCTTCGCTCTTCGATGTCTTGTCGCTTTACCTAAAACTAAATTAAGTGTGAAAAATAACAAATAAAAGTACAAATAAAAGTTTTGTTCATATGCTCACTAAATTATGAAATTGTGGAAACACATAATTAAAATAAAATTAAACGCATAAAAATCGAAAACAAATAATATAAAATAAAATAATTAGAAAAACAAATAGCCAAATTAATAACAAAATTAAAATTAAAATACAACTAACAAATAAAACTTTTGTGACAATGTAATTACAAAAAATGAAAGTGAAGTACCTAATCTAATAATTGCCTAACATTGACAAAATTAAACATCTAATTCATGCGAAATTTAAAATTGAAATGAAATTAAACTAGAAAACAACATCAATTAACTAGTAAAATAACAAATTAATCCTAATTGTACAAAAATATCATAATTTAACATTTAGTGAGTAATATCATATACCCCCAACTTAAATTTCATCCAATTCTAAGTAAACCAATAATTGGTATGAAAATAAAATTCGACTTTTAAATCAAAAATAAGCATTGAATCAATATAAATCACACTAAAATGCAAAAAAATTATCTTAGCATTTTAGGGGTGAAAATTCCTAAAATTAGCAAAATGCACTAAAAATTCAAGTATAAATCAAGTCAAATTAATGAAAGAAATTACTTAGGTGTCGCATTTTGAGCCAAAAAAACACCAAAATGGGTTAGAGAATAAGAGGGTGCGATAATGGGTGGCTTAAGGAGCGGAGAAAATGAAGAGGAAATGTGTAATTGACGGTATAAATCCATGTTAGATTATTTAAAAATCCTATTATGTAACTGACCATGTAAATCACATATGTTTGAATTCGAAAGGGACACGAGCGTGTGAGTTTTCTCAAACTTACACAATCAGGTATACGATCTTGTAATAGACCATATAACTTATACATGGTCGTATATCATTACCATATAGATCCTTGTGAATGTGTGAAGTCGTGTGAAAGATAAGGACTTACGTGGTTAGATACATGATCGTGTAACTGACCGTGTAAGTTATGCATAGGTGTTCATGGATCTTGTAGGTCTCTGTGAATGCTTGAACATATTAAAATCAAAATTGTGTATATACAAGGTCATGGACATAACAGTGTATACCAAAAAACTTCTTTGAATGTATACCACAAAACTTCTTTGAAGCATTGAAAAATCTTCACTAAAAGTCACAAAATTCAACACACACATGCTATAAGATGAAATATTTGCATAATTAAATAAAGATGCTATGAAATATTTGCATAATTAAATAAAGATGCTCTATATCCTAACATAAAATATATAAAAATCAATAAAATGGTGTTAACAAAATGTAATGAAAATGATATCTATCCTAATTCTTGGGTTACCTCCCAAGTAGCGCTTGTTTAACATCGTTAGGTCAACAAACCCTTCATATTTAAGGCGATTTGACTAAATTAATATTCTCTATACTCAGTCAAGTTAACCTCCAAGATATGACTTCAACCAATGACTATTCACTTTGAAATTACCTTTAAATGGATAATTTACCTCGATTATACCATATGGAAATACTTTTTTCATTATGAAGCGCTCGAACCATCTTGATTTAAGCTTAATCGGAATCAATCTTGGGTGGGAATTGTATAAAAGAACTTAATCTCCCTCCTTAAATTGTTTTGAATGCTTAATCCTTAAGTTATGATATTTCCTATTCCTCTCCTTGTAACATTTTGAGTTCTCATAAGCCATTAAGCACCATTCTTCCAATTCATTAACCTGAAAATTTCTCTTCTCATCAATAAGTTAAAGATAAAAATTCATGAGTTTAGTGGCCTAATATGCCTTATGTTCTGATTCTACAAGTAGATGACTAGCTTCTCCATAAACCATCCTATAAGGTGTAGTGCTAGTTGGTGTTTTGTATGCCATTTTATAGGTCCATAAAGCATCATCTAATTTTAATGACAAGTCTTTTCTCTAGTGGTCTTCAATCTTCCCCAAAATTTGTTTAAAAAACTCTATTAGCTACCTCAACTTGGCCACTGGTTTGAGGGTGATATGGGATGGTAATTCTTTGATTGATTCTATACTTTTTGACTACCTTTTAGAATTATGCATTACAAAAATGCATGCCCTTATCACTAATAATTGCTCTAGATGTGCAAAATAAGAAAATAACCTTTTCAGGAATCTTACAACAACCCTAGCATCATTTGTGGGTAAATCTTGCACTTCCACCCATTTAGAGACATAATCAACATCTATTAAGATGTATTTATTACCAAACAAAGTTGGGAATGGATCTTTGAAACTAATACCCCAACTATCAAGTACTTCACAAATAAGAATGACGTCTTGAGGCATCTATCACATAAATCTAAATACTTTTAAACATCCTTAAAAAGTGAAGGCCAATAAAAACCTAACTTAAGGATTTTAAGAGCTGTCCTATTCATACCATGGTACCCTCCAGTGGGTCCAGCATGACAATGTCCTAGGACCTTTCACACCTTGGAGTGAGGTATACATCTTCTCACTACTTGGTCTACATAAATACAAAACAAATCCTCCCAAAAATAGTCCCTCATATCAGTAAAGAATTTCTTCTTTTACTGATAAGAAAGATCTTTCAGTAAGATCTTAAACACTAAATAATTTTCAATATTTGCAAAACAAAGGTTCGAACTCACTTACCTCCTCAAAATTATAGAAGCACTCTTTTGGGAATGAATCTTCAATGTCTTCTTTATTCAACTCCTCTAAATTTAGGTTTTTAAGGCAAGATAGATGGTCTACTACCAAGTTTTCAGCTCCTTTCTTATCCTTAATCTCTAAATCAAATTCCTATATCAATAAATTCCATGTAATTACTCTAGGCTTAGCATTTTGTTTATTCATTAAGTATCTTAATGTAGAGTGGTTAATATAAACAACAACTTTAGACAACAGTAGATAAGATCTAAATTTATCGAATGGAAAAACCATTGCTAGCAATTCTTTCTTTGTTATAGTATAATTCTCCTAGGCATACGTCAAAGTCTTATTTGTTAGGTCAAGAAGACTTCACTTCTTCTATTGATTTTGATGAAAGTCAAATAATAATAAAAAAAAGTATGTGAACTGCTTTGATGAGTTTGTTAAGTGCGCAGATAAATATAAGTAGCACTAATCACTAAATCAAGATGATATTCAAAGAGCTGACTAAGACAAAGTGTAAGATGGACCAGAGGAAGTCACAAGTCGTAAGACGAAGCGAAGTCATAAGACCAAGCAAAGACATAAGACAAAGTGAAGACATAACAAGAAGCATACAAATCAAATCAAGACGATATAATTAAAGAATAATCTACAACGTCAGTCAGTCAGTAATTGGAGTTAGTTACAGAACTAAACTAATAACTAATCTCTGAAGATTCTACAAGCTGGTTTCTCAAGAAGACCGTTGGAGAATTAGACTATAAATATCAGTTGTAGTCATAGACAAAATAACTTTCAACTTTTAACTTTCAACTCTCAACTCTTTACTTACATGAAATAATCAAGTGAGTATACTGTAAAAATATCCTTAGTGAAAAGAAGGAAGAAGAGAGATCAAGAACACCTGTAACGTGAGTTTAGAAAACTCAAATAATATCTTTTCAAGTGAAAGGGAAGGCTAGAGCTTGAAGAGGCTAAGATAGCAGATAAAGAATACTTTTTGAAAGAGACCTGAAGAGGCTCTGGAAGTGAGAAATAATACTTGTAAAGTTGCAAGAGATAGTGAAATCTTAGATAAACTCTAAGGACTGGACGTAGCCCAAAGGTTGAAATCATAAATAAATTTTGAGGACTGGATGTAGCCCAAAGGTTAAGGGGGAACCAGTATAAATCACGGTTTCATATTCTCTAACCCTTATCTCTTTAATTTCTTATTGTTAGAAGAATAGATACTATTTTCGCTATTGCATTACTCAAACAAAATAAGTGCATTGTTTTGTAATAGTCTGAATCTTTCAAGAAAATCAAGAAGTTTTTTAAAGATTACTATCTTAGACGATTTAACACAATTTAACCCACCTTCTTGTGTATTTTACATATTATATGTGATTTCTATAATAACAAGTGATTTACTTCGGTTGGTATCAGAGCGAAGTTTTCAAGAAACACTGTTACAAAATGAGGACAAAGATCCATGGCTAAATCACATATTTTTAGAGCTGAAGGTGCCTCAGTCACAAGACCTCCTATATTCAAAGGTGAAGACTATCATTATTGGAAGGACAAAATATGGCTCTTTATAGAATCCACACACATTGATCTTTAGGATATCATTGAAAGTGGTCCATATATTCCAACAGACTACGAAGGGAAAACCATCTCTCATGACTAACGGTCAGTTGATTAGAAAGCTCTTATTCAATTAAATTCAAAAGCCAAATTCTTTCTAAGTTGTGCTCTAAGCAGAAGTGAATATGATAAGGTTCATGGATGTGAATCTGCAAAGGAAATATGGGATACATTACCCATTACACATGAAGGCACAAACCAGGTGAAGGAATCCAAGATTGGTATTCTTGTTCATCAGTATGAGCTGTTCAAGATGAAAGATGATGAGTTTATTGATCAAATGTTTGGACGATTCCAAAAAATCATTAATGGACTTAAAGCTCTAAGGAGAATCTACGATAGTCAAGATCATGTCAGAAAGATTCGCAGAAGTCTTCTAAAAAGATGGAGACCCAATGTAACAGCAATACAAGAGGCCAAGGATTTAAGCAAGCTAAAGCTAGATGAATTGATTAGTTCACTAAAAATCCATGAAGTAGAGCTTGATGCAGAAGATCAACCCAAAAGGGACAAATCTATTGCATTGAAGGCTGGTCAGAAGAATCAGAAAATGCAGAAAAATAGAAGCATGTCTTCAAAAGCATTAAAGATTGAAGAAATCAAGAATGATGACGCCAGTGAATCTGATCAAGATTTAAGTGAAGATGAAGACAAACTATCTTTCATTCCAAGAAAAATTAGAAGAATGTGAAAAAAGAAAACAAAGGGAAATAAAGACTCCTCTTTAAAAAAGATTAGCAAAGACGATTCGAAGAATGATAAAAGCTTTGACGATTCGAAGAATGATAAAAGCTCTATCGTCTGTTGTGAGTAATAAATCAGGACATTACAAGTCTGAATGCCCCTTGCTCAAAAGAAAAAAAAAGAAGAGTCAAGGAAACAAAAAAGGCATGATGGAAACATAGGAAGATCTGGATTCGTTTGAATCTAAATCCAACTCAGAATCATCAGAACAAGCAAACATATGCTTGGTAGCTGAAGGTGAAAGCGATCATGAGGTAATCTTTGAATTTAGTTATCTTCTGCATGCCTATTTAGAATTGTTAGAAGATTCACATGCTATTCTAAAACAATAAAGATTGTTGAAAAATAAATTTGTTGAAAATTCCAAGAACACAAAAATCTTAGAAGAAGAAAATGTCTTCCTTAAGAAACAAGTAGACGATATGAAACAGAAAGTAACTATAGATAGATCTGAGGAGATTAATCAGTTAAAACAAAGGATTAATATTCTTTCAGTAGATTTATCAAAATTTACGGAGAGTACAAAAAGGATTAATGATATGATTGGAAGTTATAGACATCCAGATGATAAAAGTGGTTTAGGCTTTTCTGGTAGAAATACAATTCATAATAGAAATGTTCTTCGTAATAGGAATTTTGTTCCTAATATAAAGAAAAAGAAATAATATTCTTATTATTATTTTAAGAATAATTATAAGACTAAACCTAAAGGACCTAAGAAAATATGGGTACCTAAGAAGGATATAATATATATTACAGATCTCTCTACTTGGAAGAAGCAACCACCATCAATGGTACTTAGACAGTGGCTACTCGTGACACATGATGGGCAGAAGGTCTATGTTCCTAGACCTCCAACATAAGCAAGGAGGATCAATAACTTTTGGAGACAACCAGCAGGGCAAAATAATTAGGATCGGCAAAATTGGTAAAGATTCCTTTTCGTCTGTTGATAATGTTCTAGTAGTTGATGGTTTAAAGCATAATCTAATCAGTATAAGTCAATTATATGATTCTGGTTTTGAAGTATCCTTTAATCAAAATTATTGTTTAGTTAGAAACGAGGACGGGTCCATATTCTTTTTTGCCAAGAGACGAAACAATCTCTATAGGATTAATTTAAATGATTTGAGAAGTCAAAATATTTCATGTCTTATATCAAAAGATGATGAAAAACTCATTTGGCACAAAAAACTAGGTCATGTTAGTTTTAAACATATTTACAAATTAGTTAGATATGATTTGGTAAGAGGTTTACGAAAGATAAGTTTTAACAAAGATTTCTTTTGTGAGAGCTGTCAAAAAGAAAAACAGGTTAAAACATCCTTTTCTTCTAAGAATGTTGTAACTTTGTCTAAACCTCTAGAGTTGTTACATATAGATTTGTTTGGTCTAACCAGAACAGTAAGTCTTGGTCAAAAGAAGTATGGTCTTATAATTATTGATGGCTTTACTAGATTTTGTTGGATATTATTTTTATCGCATAAAGATGAATCTTTTAACTGCTTTAAAGTCTTATCCAAAAAGTTACAAAATGAAAAAGGGACTTCTATTACTGAAATTAGGAGTGATCATGGTGGAGAATTTGAAAATGAAAAATTCAAAATCTTATGTGAAGAGAATGAAATTTTCCATAATTTTTCTGCTCCTAAAACTCCTCAACAAAATGGAGTTGTAGAAAGAAAGAACAGAACGATTCAAGAAATAGCAAGGACTATATTATGTGAAATGAATCTTCCTAAGTACTTCTGGGCAGAAGCTGTAAATACAACGTGTTAAATTCAAAATAGAGTATTTCTGCGACCTATTTTAAATAAAACTCTATATGAGTTATGGAAGGGAAGAAAACCAAATATTTCTTATTTTCATCCTTTTGGTTGCAAATGCACTATCTTGAATACAAAGGAAAATTTGGATAAATTTGATTCTAAGATCATTTCGGGAATTTTCTAGGTTATTATATTAGATCTAAAGCTTATAGAGTTTATAATATTATTTCTAAATCTATTGAAGAATCTATGCATGTAAAGTTTGATGATGATTCTCATCTAGATTTGAGAGACAACTCTGATGATGAAACTCTATCTACTCCCTTAGTTAGTAACCCAGACAATTCACCATCAATTGATCCATCTGATAAAATAGTAGATCCTTCTGAGAATATTAGTTTGAGAAAAGATTGGAGCTACAAATCTTCTCACCCAGAAAATTTGATTATAGGAGAAACATCAGAAGGAGTGAGAACTAGATCTAAGTTTAGGAAAGAGGCCAATGTAGCTTTTATTTCTAAATTAAAACCTAAGAAAATAGGTGAAGCTCTTCAAGATGAAGCTTGGATTTTAGCTATGTAAGAGGAGTTAAAATCAATTTGCTAGTAATAAAGTCTAGTCTCTAGTCCCTAAACCATTCAATAAATCTATCATAGGAACTAGATGGGTATTCAAGAATAAACTAGACGAATCAGGAAAGGTATCCCGTAACAAAGCTAGATTAGTAGCCCAAGGCTATAATCAACAAGAAGGAATATACTACAATGAAACATATGCTCCTGTAGCTAGATTAGAAGCTATTAGGATCTTACTTACATATATTGTTTTTCATGATATAAAACTGTTTCAAATGGATGTGAAAAGTGCCTTTTTGAATGGTTTTATAGATGAAAAAGTTTATGTAAAATAACCCCCTGGTTTTGAAGACATTGATAAACCAGATTATGCGTATAAACTTCATAAAGCTTTGTATGGATTGAAATAAGCACCTCGTGCTTGGTATGATCATCTTAGTTCTTTTTTGCTTAAGAATGACTTTATTAGAGGTCAAGTTGATAAAACTTTATTTCGAAAATGTATTAAAATGATTTTATTATTGTGCAAATATAAGTAGACGATATAATTTTTGGTGCAACTTCTAAAAGTTATGTTCAAAGTTTGAGATTCTTATAAAAAGTGAATTTGAAATGAGTATGATGGGTGAATTAAAGTTCTTTCTTGGTTTGCATATTAGACAAAATGAAGAAAAGATCTTTATTCATCAACAAAAGTATATCAAAGAACTTTTAGTCAAATATAAAATGGAAAATTTTAAACCAATGTCAACTCGTATACATCCTTTAATCATCTTATCTAAAGATGAAGTTGGTAAAAAGATTGATGAAACTCTTTTTAGAGGAATTATTGGTTCTTTGCTTTACCTAACTGCAAGCAGACATGATATAATGTTTAGTGTTTGTTTGTGTACAAGATTTCAAGCAGATCCTAGAGAATCTCATTATATTGTTGTTAAAAGAATATTAAGATACTTGGTAGGTTCTACTGATCTTTGCTTAATATATGAGAAAGGCAAAGATTTTAGGTTAATTGGCTACTGTGATGCTAATTATATTGGAGATAGGATTTATAGAAAGAGTACAAGTGGAGGTTGTCACTTTCTTGGTCATAATCTAATTTCTTAGTCAATCAAGAGGCAAAGTTCAATTGCTCTATCTACTACAGAAGCTGAATACATGTCAGCTGCAAGCTGTTGTTCACAAATATTATAGATAAAGTATCAGTTAGAGGAAGATCAAATTCCAATCTTCTGTGACAACACAAGTGCTATCAATCTCTCAAAGAATCCAATACAACACTCAAGGGCAAACCATATTAAAGTTAGACATCATTTTATAAGAGACTATGTACAGAGAGGAACTATCAATCTACAATTTGTTGAGTTGAATCAACAATGGGCAGATATCTTCACAAAACCCTTAAGTGAAGACAAATTCAAGGAGATAAGACGAAGTTTGAACATGGTTATGTTAAATGATCATTCGTTTAAAACTCCATGACCCAAACGATACGTCGTATTGAAGGAAAATTGTCGTAATGAATTTTTACTCGGTAGTATCAATTTATGAGTTTCTGTGAATTATTCACAGATGTTACTAACGGAAACTTTATGTAGGAGCATTTATAAAAAGATATCTCTCAAAATCTTAACACTTTACATTCTGGAATTTTCTTCTAAACTAACTTGCTTCAAAGTGCTCTCAACAAAGGCGATTCAATCCTCTGTTCTTTATATCAAATCTTTTTCATTCTTATCTTTCTCAATCATTTCTATATACTAACCTCACTTCTTTAAGCGAAATACATTTCTGTGTTTATTGTTTATACATTGTAGATTACAAGAATGTCGAAATCTCTCACCTATGGGAGACTTATTGATTTCACTATTCTTAAGGAAGATCAAATGGATATCGAACCTGAGATTAAAGCAGCTGGATGGGAAAATTTCTTCAATATACGAGAATCATTGTATCCAAATGAAGTATATGAGTTATGGAAAAATGTAAAGGTGGTAGATAACACCTTGGTATCTGTAGTAGATAGATTGTCGATGATTGTGTCACAAGTTACTGAATGTCCAAATGAAGGAGCAAAGTTGTTCAACAATACAAAGTGGATTGCTCAAAGTCATTTAAATGAAGATAACATCAATTGACAACTTTATGGATCGAGTTATCCAGGAGTTAAGAAGTCTTCAAACTAATTCTAAAGGCTAGGGTTCTTTATTTAATTCTTATTCACTGTATTTTACTAAGAATGGGATCAAAGGATTTTGTGACAATAAGTGATGAACAATGTCTATTTTATCTACTCACAAACAAACCTATTAATCTTCCATTCTTGATTCTGACTTATATGATGAGGACTTAGGAGGAGTATCATTTGAAGAGTGGTTCATTACCTTATGGTGTGCTATTGATAAGATTATTCAAAGAATCTGGAATCCTACTTGATAGAGGAAACAGAGTAAAGCTAAATATTAAGAGTGTTATCAATACATCTACTATTTACAGAATGGGGATTAAGACTAAAGCTGAATCGGATAAAAATGTCATATCGAAAGCACAGTCTAAGGGGGAGCTTTCAATCAGAAGGAGCAGAATAAAAGATGTTTCATCTGATATACAAGCAAAATCTCAATCAACCAAAAGAATCTCAACTGAGCTGGCAAAAGTTGAATAATCTTCTTATAAGTCAATTCAAGCTAAGATGATTCTTGAAAGGAAAGAAAGTGTAAAGATTCAACAACTAACTCAAAAAGTGCCTTTAAAGAGGAAGGTTGAGATATCTTTGTAACATCCCGTTTCCAGAGAACGGGTCGGACCAAAGAAACGGGTCCAGATGTGGTAAATTACCACATCTCAT
>JANIIA010051753.1:0-11322 GCA_027478495.1 Erythroxylum alaternifolium
TTCTAAAATAATAACTATTATCACCAAATAAATTTTCAGCTCAAATAATTCATCAAAAATTTCAAAATATCCAAAATTGCCAAATCATAATTAATACACTCCAATTTAATCCACAATTTCCACTTATAAATCAAATTTACCCGGAAATGACAATGAATGCATGTACAATCATATAAATGTGCAAAATAAATGTGTATATCACAATTAACTTATGCATGACGTGCATTTTTGTAATTTCACAATACTTTCTCCTAAATTACTACTCAAGCCTTAACATGGGTATCGGGATGTTAAACTAACTTCTCTACCAAAGTAGTACTAGCCATATTAGTGTAACTATCCCCATCTATAATCATGTTACAAGCTTTCCCACCTACTAAGCATCTCGTGTGAAATATATTATCCCTTTGTTCTAAGCTATCTTTCTTCATATTTAAGTTCAATACACGTTTAGCAACTAAAGATTCACCATTCATAGCATACTCAACAGTCTCATCAACATTAGAAAATCTTCCAAAGGTGGCATACTTAAATCACTACCATCAGACTCATTACCATCATCAGATTCAAAAACAAGTTCACCACCCTTAATAAAAATAGCTTTCCTATTAGGAAAATTACATGCATAATGACCATGCCCTTGACATTTAAAGCACTTAATATTCCTATGTTTAGAAGGTTTAGAGGATGAATTGGTGGTACCTTTTTGAATTGAAGTACTCCTCTCTTTGCCTTTGTTTAACTCGTTCCCTTTCTCCTTGGAATCTGCATAGTGCTCCCTCCTTTTATCTTCATTTTTGCTCCATTTTGGATTCCATTTGCTGCTGGAGTTTAGGAAAGACTTGGATGCCCTTCTTTGTTTTTGTTGTCTCTCCACCTTCATGGCAATGTTCACTAAGTCCTTCATCTCCACATAATGTTGCAATTCAACCACATCAGTAATTTCCCTATTCAATCCACCTATAAATTGAGCCATTTTCACCTTTTCCTCCTCTTATATGTTAGATTTAATTAATAGAATCTCCATCTCCTTGTGATAATCTTTTACTGATCTAGTTCCATGTGTGAGCATATGTAATTGTTGGTGTAACTCTCTATAGTAATAAGGTGGTACGAACCTCTTCTTCATCACTCTTTTCATCTCTTCCCAAGTGGATATAGGTAGTTTCCTATTCCTTCTCCTATTCTTTACCAATTCATTCCACCAAACTAATGCATAATCAGAGAATTCCACTGGTGCTAGTCTCACTTTCTTATCTTTGAAATAGTTATGACAAGTAAAAATCATATCCACCTTTCTTTCCCATTCCAAGTACACTTCAACATCATTCCTACCTTTGAAGGAAGAAATTTTCATCTTAATGACATTAACGTTGCTATCTGTTCTCTCCGCTCTTTCTTCCTTCTTTACTTTACCCCTCATGGATGGCACTTCATCTTTATACTAGTGATACATTCTTTCTAATTCTTCCTTCTGATTCCTATGACTGCCAATTGATCTACTACGGTTTTGGATTCTATTGGTTTCATTATTCCCTCATCCATCCCATCCATCCTAGTAGATAACTTCTTGAACTCACTCATGAATGCCTTATACATCATTTTCAGATCAGACACATTGTCTTCCTCCTTATGTAATGTTTCTTTTCAATTCTTTCTACTGGCCATTCTTATGACATTTTGTAAGAAAAATGGTTAGCAATAAAAGATAACCTCACAAATGACTCCATTACGTGTTTCATTCAAAATATGACACTCCATTCATGTTTCACCAAAAATTGGCTTTTTCCCTCTTTAAAGCTTACACATTCAAGCCCTTTCCACTCAAACTTGATGTCCTCAATTGCACTTCAGAATTTAGTTTCCAATCAAGTTAATGCACAAACTATAAATTAAGATTTAGGAATGTAATGAAAATACCTCAGAAAGAAGATGAACACAAATTTAGAAGCAAGCATACCGAAATGAATGAAAACAACATGGGCACCCAAGAGGAAAGGATGTATGATGCCCAACAAAAATACAAAATTTAAATTAACAAGAATCAATTTGTTAATTATGGTGTAAATGGTAACAAAAAGAAATAATAAGAGATAAAAAATAGAAACTTGAAATGAAAGAAAATGATGAAACTAATGCATAAATATAGGAGTTGAAAATTCCTTAGTGGAAAAGTCAATTTGAAAGCAAAGATGTAAAGACACTAAACAAAATAGGAAGCCAGTCAAAGAAAATCCTATAATCACGCCAACCCCAAAGATTTTTTTTTGCAATTGTTTTTTTACTTTTTTATTGGAGCAACGTTTTCTCCTTATCTAGCTATTGATTTTTTTTTCAATTTTTTATTATAGCAATGTTTTCTCTTGTCTAGCTACTGATTTTTATAAAAAAATACAATAATAAGATGGACCTTAATTTCGAGTTCTAATGGAAAATAACAGTAATAATAGCGTATGAACACAAGATAAATAGGAATTTATCGCAATCCAAGCTCTGATACTAAATGATGCAGAACCCTAAGGCTAAAGAACCCGAAATCCCTTAACCATATGCTTTGGATAGAACACGAACAAGAAGACATACCCAACCTTAATGAACCCCTAATCAATTATATGGAAGGAAACACATATAATAAGGTTAATTTGAAATAGAAATTCGCCACAAGTGTTTACCTTGATAAGAATTATATTCTTGATGGAATAAAAGAAGATAATAAATCCTCCCTTAAGAATTCGTTATTCATCCAATCTAACCCTAATCAATTTTTATTATGAAATATTTATACCTCTTGAAAAGAAAGAAATCCTAACTATATAAAAGGCCTTTAAACATGGGCCTTTCACCAAAATAATTGAAGACTAAACTAATATTTCCAAATACAACCCATTAAACCTAAAAGTTTTAAACAAGTCCAAGATACAACTAGTAGGCTATTAAAAGTTATGCTTATAACGTAAAATAATTAAGTAAATAAGAAGGAACATCTTCTTGCTCATTCTGCCCAACTTGATTAGTTATCCTATGATTAGTTATCCTATCATTAACCCTCATTATCTCTTGAGATTCCATGCCATCTATAATTCAGCCCAAATAGTATTGAAGCGATTCTTTAAACTTTTTAACTCTTGATCTTGTTATTGGTCCCTTCGACATTACTAGTTAATCTTTAGCACTATTTTGTTTGTAAAGTACCATGGTCATACTCACATCACCCTTTCTTACTTCATGTGGTCTAACAATGCCACTTTTCTTGGTTATGTTATTATTTCAAACTTAGTATGTCAACCATAATTCATAATTTCAGCCTATTAATATAAGAAATCCACATATAATTATGGATTATGTGTTTTATAACCATTTGGATAGTATAATAGGGATTATTGATGATTGAGTTATGTCAATGTGTATTGTTGATGATTGAGTTATGTTAATACGGATTGTTAATGTTTAAGTTACATTAATGTGGATTATTGATGTTTGAGCTATGATAATGCGAATTGTTGATGTTTGAGTTATAGATATCTAATATAATAGCACCTGGTATAAACAAAGTGAAGAAGGTGGCAAGTATCAAAATTGTTCCTACCTAACAACAATCAAATCAGTCAAATCCTAGCCAATAACAAAGATCAACCTCATCCACTAATGAAGCAAGATAGTAACAACCTCCATTTGCCTTAACTAGTACAGAGGGATCTATAGGTTTATTAATCTTTAACACCTATAAATAGACTTATGCTTAAATATATATTTACATGTCTAATGTGTATTTTCTTATCATCATTCATTTTTTGTCAGGTTCCAATATCAATATAAAAAAGAGAGGTAGAGGTATAACTACAGGTTGTGAGTTGTAATGATTGAATGTTGCAATGAAAAACAAGTTGTCAGTTTATGTTGATACTTCGCAAGGTCTTTCAGATAAGCAAAGTTATCTAGTAAGTTGGGGGTAATTGCTAAAACTGAATTATCTTTTGTAAAGCATGCCAAACAGTTGAAGGAAGACAACTTAGCAAAGAATGCCTTGGGTAAACTTTCGATAAAATTTCAATTTATTTAACAATATGCAATATTGTTCACTATTTTAACATTAATTACACTTTTACTTGTTGTTTATAGATGAAGATGAATATTGTTGATATCAACAACCCTGATTTTTTAAAATGTGTCACTTCACTGTTGAAACAAAGGATTAAGGATCATAGTTATCAACTGCATAAATATTACAAATATTTTCCTTCGAATAAGGAGGCAAGGAGACATGTTCTAGAATGAATGTCTCCAGAAAATTGGAGCAAAATATGTGATTATTAGGCCTCTCCTAATGTTCAAGTTTATTTTCTTTCCCTTTACATTTGCTTCCATTAATCTTGTTATACGATTTAGTGACTATTTTTTCCCTCTCTGCCCACTCTCTCATACCCCAAAACCTCTACCCACTCTCTACTTTACCACCCAAATTTACCCTTCTAACCTTCATTTTACCCTCTTTCGAACCCTATCTTAGATATCTCCTTTAACCTAGCCTCAAAGGCTGGCCCTTTGGCCTCCTTTTCGAACACCGAGAGAGATACACCCTCTTTATCCCAAGTCGATTTTCCTATATTATCTAAGGAAATGTTAATGTCTCATTCGACAATTGAAAATGAAAAAATCCCTAACAGCTAAGAAAAAGTTGAGAAGGCTCTAACCACCTTCAAATTAGTCGAAGCATAGAGGAGCAAACTAAAGACAGTCCACCAAAAGGGAACACTTAAGCACTATCCAAATGTGCTCAAGGATGGAGTATTATCTCTGCCAATTGAATTGTTATTAGCAGGAGCTTGAGTTTGGTCCACAGCTTTGATTGACTTCTTCTGGTCCAAGCGTCCTGTATTTTCAATCGTTAATGCTTGGACAAAGTCCAAATGGGGAAAGAAAGGAATTCAAAAAGCCATGTTAAGAGAAGACGAATTAATTCTATTCAAGTTTGCCAATAACATCAACCTAGATGAGATTATGAAGCAAGGTCCATAGCAGGTCAAAGAGCAACCTCTCTTTATTTAGAAATGGAAACCTAGATTGGACCTAGACAGAGGATAGATCAAAACTTTGCCAATCTGGGTATAGTTTTATAACGTCTCGATAGAGTTCTAGACCATTGAAGATCTTAGCTATATGGCTAGCTCTTTGGGTAAACCCATTTGTATGGATTCCCAAACTGCCATGATGGAAAGATTATGTTACAATAGAATGAGCATTGAAGTTTTCAAAAAGTCTGCTATTTCAAATTCACTTCCCATTCTTCGACTGACAGAACAATGCGAACTAGTGAAGTCAATCATCTCCCTTACATATCCTTAGAAATCGTCGAATATTAGCAAATTTTGGAAGCCTATGGGTTAGTTATTTCTAACTGGGTGATATGATGAGTTACTGGACTCAGTTATAGTTGATGATAAGGCATGTATAGTAGTTGAAAACAGGGAAGCTGTCTTTGAAACAACATCAGTTGAGGCAGATATTCAACTTAGAAGTGATGTTGTAGCGGTTGTTAATAGTGGGGTTGATGTGGTTAAAAGTGCTAGTGTTGATGTTGCTGGAGTAGGAATTAATTTAATTTCTCTTGAGGTTGTTAATGACAGTTGTTGTGTAGAGGATATAAAGAGTAAGAACAATGTTATTTGTATTGATAAATTAGTTGTTAATGCTGAGGCTGAAGTGGTTGAATGTGCCAGTAGTGATGCTACTAGTGTAGTATATGATATAGTTCCTGTTGATTCTGATAAAGATAGACGTCAGGTAACAATTGTAAAATGTAAGGATGGTGATAATACTACTAATAAATTAGTTGTTGCTTCCCGTACTAAGGTATTAATGAATGATGAAATTAGCAATGCTGAGGAAGTGGACTATGAAGTGCTTTTAAAGAATGATATTAGTAGTACTTTGTCATAAATGAAGCACTGTACTGTATCCCTACTGTTAGAGGAAAGTTAGATATTATCCCTGATAACACCTTAATAAATATACTAGCAGACCCTCTTAAATCTTTGTGCAACAACCATATATCAAGTTTACCACAGTTTAAACTTGAGTAGTGTGCAATTACCGAATCCTTTCACCAATCATTGGATAATCTTCTAGTTGAGAATGCTCGATTTGTTATTGATTTGGCTCATTATGCTTTAGATGTACAAGGAAATGATCCTATTATCTATGAAGGGAGTAGTGAATAGGAGAATGAAGGATAGCAAGCAACTCATGGATTAAATGAATATGATATGATAAAATTTGATACTAAGCAATTTACATTGCATACTAGGAGGAGGAGGTCTACTCGTAAGAAGGGTAAAAAACAATTTATAGGGGATTTCCTCCCCCACTCCCACCCCTAGCCTATCTTAATTGGTGCCTATCGTAGTTTGGAACATAAGAGGGTTGAATGACCCTCTTAACAAATATATGGTGAAGGAGGTGGTGAGGGATAAGAACCCAGATTTACAAGGCCAGCTAGAAATTAAAATAAAGGACCCTATCAGAATTCTTGGTTCTTGATTTTTGGGTAGTAATTGAAAGCTATTCTCAAATCGTAGCTTGTATGTTAATGAAAGAATTATATGCCTTTTTAATACTAATATGGTTAGAGTGAATATTTTTTAAGTATCTAATCAGTTGATACACTTTCACTACTATATGAACTAACTGAATAAGGGGTTTGACCTTACACTACTGTGTGCCTCAAATTTTAATTTTCAAAGAGTTAAACTTTGGAGGGGGATATAACTGTTACAACAAGGCATACAAAACATGTGGCTTCTAACTGGGGATTTTAATTGTTATCTCAATTTATTAGAACCAGAGAGTAGTACAAGATTTCACACAAGCCTCACTCAGGAGCTCTCAAACTTTTTAACGTAAATGGATCTGATTGATCTTCACTCTACAAGTCAGTCGGTCACTTGGCTAATAATTAACAAGGGACCATACTGATGAGAAAGAAATTAGATAGAGCTCTTATGAACTTATCATGGTTAAACCAATTCCCTGCTTCTTTTGTTCGCTTTGGAGAAAACTTGATGTTTGATCACTTATATATGCTGATTCAAAAACTCTCAAACTTTAAATCCACAGGAGCTTTGTTCAGATTCTTCAATGCTATAACTGGTATGGTGGGTTTCTCTAATCTTATTAATACTTATTAGTATAATGAGGTTACTGGTTATAAATCATATCAGTTTATGTATAAACTCATAAGTGTGAAGGCAACTACTAAACAATTCATGTTAGGCAGACAATCTAGTTTGCCTATCCTAAAGGGCAAACTCATCCTTGCTGTGCAAAATTGTTATATAAACCCTTATAATCCTAGGTATCAACAAACAGAGATGCACTCTCTACAGTTATATTAGGATGCTATCAAGTTTCATAATATTCAGTCCTAGTGCAGAAGGCACGATTATAATGGTTGTAGGACGAAGACTTTAATACTAAATATTTTCACTACTCATTGCTTGCTTGAAGGAATGTTAATCAAATCCCAATGCTCCTTGACGGCTGTAGGAAAGAAAAAACTAATCAAAGCAGTTTATTAGAGCTAACATAAAAATATTTCATGGAATTAATGGGTACAATTGTTACTACTTCACCAAGCTCTAATGTCTGCAACCTATTTGAATGTAACCTCAAGTTGGAAACTATAATGCTATTCACTCCCCTATTACAGTTCATGATGTCAAAAGGGTTCTATTTAGTTTACATCCCTTTAAATCCCCTGGCCCTAATGGCTTTACTGCTTTGTTCTTCCATCATGCATGGGACATTATTGGTGATATGCTTATAAAGAGTGCTCAGGAGTTCCTCAAGTCAGCAAACTTTTACAAGAAATAAATCACACTTACATTTATTTAGTCCCCAAGAAGCATAGACCCACTACTGTGAGTGACTTTTGGCCAATATCCTGCTGCAATACTATTTATAAAGTGATATTGAAGATTTTAGCTGAAAAGCTTAAATTGGCCTTATCGGATATTATCAATCATGCTAAAGGTGCCTTTATTCCTGGTAGAAACGTTAGAGATCATATTCTGCTAGTTTAAGAGTTTAAAAAAATTCAATTTAGGTAAAAAAAAAAGTCTAAAGTTGCTTACTAAAGATTGATTTCTTTAAAGCATTTGATAATATTAGCTGGGACTTCATAAGAATTTTTCTTGAGGTTATTCATCTCCCTACTTGTCTAGTACAACTGATCATGGTTTACATACAAACCTCCTCTTTGAGTATTCTTATCAATGACAATCCTACCATACCATTTAAACCAGCTAGAGGAATTTTACAGGGAGATCCCTTATCTCCATATTTATTTACTCTAGTTATAGAGGGTTTTTCCAGGCTCTTAACTAAGCTCATAACATCCAATGGGAGATTCAAATATCATCATCCTTGTAAAGCAACCAATCTTACTTATATTATATATGCGGATGATCTTCTACTTCTATGCGAAGCTGATGTCTACTCTATTAAAATTATGATGCATGCTCTCAACTTATTTGTTTAATGGTCTGGCCTCAAGTTTAACCTTAGCAAAAGCAGCCTCATTTAGAAAGTTATCAAGGAGATGGATAAAATTATGAAGACCTTCTTATGTTTGGTAGAATTGTCAACTCCAAGAAAGCTAGAATTAAATAAAGTCATGTTATTGTCTCATAAAAGAAAGGAGGGATGGGTATCATTTTTATTACTATAATGCAAAGGTTATTGATGTGTAAGACAATAACCAAAAGACAGGAGCCTGTACATTAACCAAAATGCATTATGGATCGAATAGATTCACGAACACTACTTGAAACAGATAAATTTCTAGCAGTTAGATTGCAAAAGAGGCGGTTCTCCTTTACTTAAGCAAACGATGGCTTAGAGGGAGTTCATTTATCCCTACATACAACATAGTATCAGGACTGGGGATAGGAATTGGATTTAGTATGACAAATGGCTAGACATTAGCCCATAAGTTCATAGACCTAAATTACAATATATAAGGAATAGATTACCTTTGAACATTAAAGCTTCTTCTTTGATTTTGAATGTTAAATGGCATGTAGATTTTAGGGGATTCCATATTTTGATGAACTACCTTCCATTGCTTAACGATCTACAGAATGCTAATTTCATTTCATCGTTTTAAAATCAGAATGTTACTTTTTCTAACAACTCTTGTTTTCAACTACTTACTGAGGAAATGGATGACATACCTTGGTTCAATTTTTTATGGAGAAACATTGTTAGTCCTAAAGCCTCTTTCATTACTTGGTTTGTAATCAAGAATCGACTTCAAACTAGGAGTCAATGGTATAACAATTTTGTCACATATTTACTTTGTAATATTACTGTTGAAGATAGGAATTATTTATTTTTTCAATGTCTTATTTATTTTTTCAATGTCCCTATACTAAGGCAATTTAAAGTAGAATCTTGCATATGCTATATCATAATTTTTCTAGATATAATTCGGAGCATACATTAACTTGGGTCATTTTTAATTCTAAGAGGAGGAAACCCAATGCTATTCTCTTTAAAACAACATTTACAATTGTCATATACACCATATGGAGGGAATGGAATAGTCACGATTTTATGATAAGAAGGTAGAGAAATACCTACTTGTCGATAAAGTCATTAACTTTATCAAAGCTTGCATATATGCAAAACAAATGTAGGAATCTTTGTATATAGATATGAAGAGAATGTGGGGCTTGTAATTTGTATGTTTTTATAGTAAGACATATGTTACTTTCTTTGGCTACTTCCTTTAAATTAATGATAGGTGTGCATTAGGATATGTTTTTATAGGTAATTGGCATATTTGTTCTAGCATAATTGTTGATTATTGTTTTAGTTTAGGATTCATTTTGTATGTTTTCATTAAGTTTGATTTTTATTGTTGTTCTTGTGTGTTTGACGTTAATTAAGGGTAAGAATTGACTATTTTTATATATGAATAATGAAGGAGAAACTTGGAGGGTGAACTAAAGATCAAAGAGGAGAAGAAATGAGGAGTGAGTCTGTGACAAATTCCTACGTTCATGGGAATCATGCAAATTCCCACAAATTTGGGAATTACAATTCGAGGCAATCTGCAAGGCTTCATTAAACTTAGGGATTTTGGATTATAGAAGGAGAATTAAGCCTCCATATTCAAAGGAGATGACATACACCTGTAGAAACACCATCCTTGAGTGAAAAATACATGTTTGGAGAATTGAGGAAGGATTGAAGACAAGGATCATCATCAAGATTGGGCAAAATAGCGCATCAACGCCAAAATTCCAGATTTTGGCAAAGAAGAGAAGGAGTTTTTCTATTCAATTTTTTGTCATTTTAATCTCTTCTATTCTTTGTAAAAATGGATTATTTGAATGTTTATGATGTTATAGAGACCATGTTAGGCTGATTTTATTTTAGGAATTGCTTTTGGAACTATTATGTTGAACACCTATTTTATTGAATTGAATGCAATTGTCTTTGTTGAACGTTGTTTTTAATTGTCATCTTGCAACAAATCGAAATGAATGAGAAGAAATTCATGTAGAATTGTATAACAAAAGTTGGCGACCTATGGACTATCAATCATCATGTTAATTGAATAGTTAGAAGAGTGATCTTGACTAGTCAATTGATCACCCATAGGATAGTTTGATGACTAATTGAATTGGTAGAGTAATTAGGTAAGTTGAGAGATCATCTAATTGATTCCCATTAATTCGATTATGGATAAATAGTTACACATTGAGAGAGGGTAATTAGTACATTCACAAATCTAGGGTGAGTTATAATTCAATCAATAAAATAATAGGGAGACAAAATAGGAAAAAAAGTAATCTTTAGTATTTAGATTCTTAAATTTAGATTTTCTGCAATTTTGGTATTGTCCATTGTTTACATTAGTCTTTTAATTTTAATTTAATTTTCCAAATTATTTTCATTTCATAATTTAGTTTCTTAAACAAAGTTGTGTTTAAATTAAACGGTGTCTAGGGATTAATCCCTGTGGGATCGATCTCCGTTCTTTTTACTACAAGTCACAACCCGTTCACTTGTGGTATTTAAGTGTAAAACAAGTAGATAGGTTTTATCCTCTCCTGGCTTTAGCCTTGCTTTTGAATCATTTCTTTTGTCAATGTATCCTCTCCTTTTTGTTATATCCTCAACCAATTCGATCTACCACTTGTTCTTCTTGGAAAACTTGGTTAACAAGATCCTTTGGTTAGAAAGGAGAAGAAATATTTGGAGGAGATTTTTCTTAGAAGAAAGAAGCCAAAGATGAGACACCTCTCATGCAAATTT
>JANIIA010051794.1:0-11319 GCA_027478495.1 Erythroxylum alaternifolium
AACAGAACATAAAAGTATCAGAACTTAGCTTACATCAGAACTAAACAAAGAACTGAATATATATCAAAACACAAACATAATAGCCTGCTAATCCTTTTTATAGAAGTAGGTAACGGGACCAAAACAGAAGATACCTATGATTGGTATCATAGAATAGGAGAGACTTATGTCTCAATAACAAAAGACACCGAGTGTTAATATCAGGAGACACCTTAGTGTCACAGGAGCAGTTGCAGACCCTTCTAGGCATGCCTATTTACCCACGACTAGGACTTAATAGTTTTAAAACAATCCATTTCAGATTTCAAAATCACAAGTAAGTAATGTAGTATATAACGTATTTCTTTATTAGATTTTTTCTCAAATTAAAGATATTCACTCTCTTTTGATTAAACTCAGTATGCCTTATAAACATAAGCATTTGCATCAATATATCAATGAAACATTAAGTCTTTACATATTACATAACATCATAGAAATTCCTAATTTACAAACATCTATATCCAATTCATATCACATAAAACCCTTGAAACACATTTGTATTCTTAAGAACACATTCATCTTGAACATACCATACATTTTAACATTAGACATATTATTAAATAATCAAACATTCTTTAAGTTATTACCTTAATTAATAGTGCATAACTAGATTAACTTCTACTCAATTAATCTAGCATCATCTAGGTTTGGTAAACTGTAGTAACACCCGAAAGAGTTTTGGAGGAGATTCAATAGCATTTGGGTAAGGAAAAATTCATGTTTAGGCTAAAAATGGGTGTGATGCATGGTTGTACCAAATTTCATGTTTTTCTCAGGACAAGTTTTCAGGTTAGTTTTGCATGGCCATTCTGACATAGAAAATGAGGTTTCTAGGTCATAAGTTCTGCTAAAAAAATGTTCCTATATGTCTTAAGTTTCTAACAAAATAATTCTAACAAAATAAAGTTAATGGAATTTGGTTCATTATTTCTAGAGTTATACCCAAAATACCACATACTATTCTCAAATAGGGATAATAACTCCTACTTAACTTCAAGCCAAATTTCAAAACCCTTAGAGACAAATAAAATTCTATTCCTTCAGGAAAATTGTAGACATATGTATTAGTTTAATCTACAATTAAAACAATCCCATTTGAATATCTACAGATCAAGATATGGGTAAAATACTGATATCTATTTAGTGAAACCACTACAATAAACTCACTTCAGTCTTATTATGCAAAAGTAACACCAAAGACATATGCAAATTAACCAACAACGTCCCATTTTCATCTAGGATACTTCTCTTAACAAAATTACTCATGTTAAACTTAAAAACCCAATTCAAAAATCAATATTTAGATAACACATAACTTACTATCTTACATATATTAAAACTGAAACAACATTTGCCAAACCAGAATTATTTTTCCAGCACCCAATTATCAACATCATAATGTTAAGTCAAGAAGACTTCACTTCTTCTATTGATTTTGATGAAAGTCAAATAACAATAATAATGGAAGTGTGTGAACTATTTTTATGAATTTATTAAGTGCGCAGATAAATATAAGTGACACAAATCAACAAATCAAGAAGATACTTAGTAAAAGTTGAATAAGACGGATCAGACAAAATGATCAAGTCGAAGACATCAGATGAAACATACGAAGTTAAGTAAGTCTATGTAATTGAAGAATGTGCTAGAACGTCAGTTAGTTGGAGTTAGTTATAGGACTCAGCTAATAACAGACTTTAGAAGACTCGGCAAGCAGATTTCTTAAGAAGACCATTAGAGATTTAGGTTATAAATATTAGTCATAGTTGTAGAATTCAATAAGAATTTTGAATGTACAAATATACTCAAGAGAAATTATGTGCTCAAGTGCTTATGCTATGAAAAATATTTTGAGAGAAAAGAAAGAAAGAAAGAGAGCAAATACATCTATAACGTGAGTGTGAAAGCTCAAACAATATCTTTTCAAGAGAAAGGAAGGCTAGAGCCTGAAGAGGCTAAATAAGAAGATAAAAAATACTTTGTGAAAGAGACCTAAAGAGGCTCTGCAAGTGTAGAAAAATAATTGTAACATTGAAGGAGATAGTGAAATATTAGACAAACTCTGAGGACTGGAAGTAGCCCAAGGTTAAGGGTGAACTAGTATAAATCGCGGTGTCATATTCTCTAACTCTTATCTTTTTAATTTTCTTGTTGTTAGGAGAATAGATACTAGTTTTTGCTATTGCATTACTCATCAAATTAAGTACACTGTGTAAACTTGTAATCATTTGAATTTGTCAAGAAAATCAAAAAGATTTTAAAGATTCATATCTTATACGATTTAACACAATTCAACCCCCTTCTTGTGTATTTTGCATATTATAAGTGATTTTTATATTAACAAGTGATTTACTTCACATAACACATACTTCATGCCAATTCAATTATCATAAAACCTGTATTAATACATGCTATGAAGTTTAGAATTCCCTTACATTCTTAACTTCAAATTCAACTCCAAAGAACTAGTTAATCAACACCACCTCAAGGTGATTTTCGGATAGCAATATGGAGACAACTTTGAACTAGTTTCTTGGCTATTTTGTGGAAAGTTAAATTATGATTTTCATGCAACAAATTGGATAGGATTAAGACTACAATGAAAAGAGAAAAGAAAAGCAAATTTGGTGGAGAAGCAAAAGGAAAGATATCAAAAACTTGCTGTTGGAATTTGCCTCTTCAACATGCTAGGTGTCACCCTTTTAATCTAGCCATATGTCTTAAGGCATGTAATGCCATTTGCCTACTTCACAAGCTGCCACTAATCCACTTAAAATGCTGCCATTTGTCACCAATTGATTAGTTCATATGTCTCTAAATAATTAGTCCACTTATCACATAATAATTGGTCCATTTGGCATTTATTTAACTATACCAAATGTCACTTAATTATATTCTTAATAACCCTAATTTTTCATGTATCAAATTATTATACCACTTGACGTTTTCCTATTCCAAATGCCCATTTTAATACCTCAATTCTCTAATGGTAACAATTAATTCCAAGTTACTAAGTATGATCCATTAATTGAAATTCAAGACATATGTAATTTACAATCATATCACAATTTTAACACTTTTCACATATACTTTCTTGAACATGTAACATTTCAACTAATGTGTAATTTTGGACCTTACAACCTTCCTTCCCAATCATCCTATGTCAAAATTGATCTCCATTCTTGCAAGACATTTATTTGGAAACAAAACACACAAACAACGGAATTCCAAACTGCCTAATACTAAAGACAAAATAACAAGTAATAAAACCATGGGTTGCCTCACATGTAGTGCTTCTTTTACCATCAGTAGCTCGACACTTTTCTTTTCTTATGTTGCTTTAAAAAAGTTGCACAATGGTAACATAGTCATAGATATCATCTTTGCATATGAGCTACCAAGTTATGGTTTCCACCGTCGTTCTTCTTCATTTTCTTTCACCTTTTCCTGTGATTTTTCCTTTGCGATTTTTCCTTCCTAGGTGAAACCTTGTGAGCATCAATATGCTCCAGTTGTCCTCAAGACTTAGTTATTTTTATGATGGACATAGGTAAGGGAGAACTTTTTTTGTTCTTAGAAACAATGAAGGTCATTTGTTTATCAATTACCCTCAAAATTAGTTCACCCCCATCAATGTCAATAATTGAGCGAGCAGTGGCCAAAAATGATCGTCTAAGGACCATTAGGGTTTTCAAATCTTCTTTTATATGCAAAATGAAGAAGTCTATGGGAAAGGTAAATTTGTCAACCTAAAACTGCATATCTTTAATGATACCTTTCGGCTAGTGAACTAATTTATCCGCTGTCTTCACAAGCATCTTAGTGGGTTTTATCTCTCCTACCCCAAGTTTTTGACTTAAGATATAAGGCATCATATTTATGCTTCACAAGCATCTTAGTGGGTTTTATCTCTCCTACCCCAAGTTTTTGACTTAAGATATAAGGCATCATATTTACGCTCACCCCCAAAATCAACAAATGCCCTATTTATTTTAAAACCACTAATAATGCAAGGGATGTCAAAATCTCCTGGATCCTCCTTTTGTGCAAAAATGGGGTTTCTTTCCTCTGCTAGTTCCCGTTTTACCTTCTCTTTGATCGATTCCATTAGTGTGAGCCATATCTTCAATTGTTCTATCATGTATATAATATCATTTAGTTTGATGTCTTTGGACTTCTTCATTGCCTTAATCGGGTATGGAATCAGAGGCTGGTACTTTTTGATTTTAGGCAATTTGTGCTTTGCTAATAAAGAACTTTCGTTATTCTCTTACATTGCTACCTTCTCTTTATCCTTAAATGGATTTGGCTTTACCTACTCTTGGATGGGGCAGGGGCTTTTAGTTAGATGCTCCTTGATCGTTTGTAATTCTAGCTCACATTGAAAGAAATTCTTATCAAAACCTTTTCTTATCCTTTCCTTTATTGTCTTCAGCTTAGTTCGGTTCCTCCTCAGTGGCCTAAGTAATGACCATAATTCGTTCTTTTAGGTTGGATTCTGTGTTAATTGGGAGCATTCCTGCATTCCTAGTTAATAACGTTTATGCCAGTTAGCCCATTTGTACTTCCAGATTGTGTATTGAGGAGGCATGATTCTTTGTGACCTGCTCGAACTTGCCTTCAAACCTTTTATGAGCCTCCTCCATGCCTCCAATCTTGTCTAGAATCTTGTCTAATTTGGATTCCATTGTGTTTGGTTTCTCTTGTTGAAAACCAAGTGGTCCTTGGGGTCTGAACTAGCCTCTTGTGTTATTAGACCATGAAACGTTTGGGTGTTTTTCCAACCAAGGTTGTACATGTTAGAGTAGGGGTTATTTTCCCCTCCTTAACCATATTGAGCTCCTTTGTAGTTTACTTGTTCTGCTTCAACACCCTTTATAAGGAAATAGTCAATGGTGTCATGGTCCATTTACCATTCAGCTCACACTTTAGTTGAACCACTTGCACAGAAGTTGAGGATAAGGCCTTCATATTGTTTAGTTGCGAGTTAGATTGTCTATTTTAGCTTGCATTTCTATCATTTGTTCAACAACTATCACTCCCTTATTCTCTCAAAAAGTTACGGGTTATCTACTTTGCTTATTTGTCCACAAGCAATTGCTACTTGCCATCTCCTTGAACAACTCCTCAGCTTCATCCATTGTTTTCCTCATTAATGATCATCCTGAGGCTGCATTAAATGTCTCAATTAATAACCTATCCAAAACCCTAATTAGATTTGAAGTTGTCGAATAAACTATCTGGAACCTATGTGAGATCTGTCTTCACACAATTACCAATTTGATTAATTTATTGTTCTTATTAAATCACCTAACTCTTATTAGCCCAATTTAATAATTTTTCATTCGGTTCACCCTCTCAATTTATTACTAAATTATGCAATCACAAAAATCAATCACAGTAAATCCAATAAATATAAAAACAATCAGATTTCATAAAATCAAAGATAAAAAACCAGAAGGTGAGTTTAGAACATCTCAACATTCATAAATCCTATCATCAAACTACTATTCCCAATTCTATATAATAATAAAAATGGAAAGTAATAGGAAAATACAATATTGGATGGAGACAGGAGGCAACGACTTTGGAAACTCCTGATCTGAGAAATATGTCAATGTCAGTTTCTTCTCAACTTCTCTCTTGTTTCTTCTTTTCTTTAATCTCTTAGCAAATATTTCTAGGGTTTCTCTCCAAAAGTGGCTGATGCAAAAGCTCTTTCATCTTGTTTGTCTTATTCTTTATATACCTTTTGTGTTTTAGGCAGCCCTAGGATTTTTCGGTGGTCCAAAAGGTCCAAAAACTCCCTCGAAACTTGATGTTTTTAAGTGTATACATGTCTGCCCGATGCAGGCCACGACTGTGGCCCTATAGACCATGATCGTGGGCCACATTTGAGCCTTCTATCATGATCTTAGCAAGCAGGCCATGATCGTGGGCCGTGTCCTAGGCTTCTGTCACGATTGTGGCATATGGACCACGATCGTGGGCTGACTCCAATGCTTCTGTCTATTATGCCACGATTATGGGCCATTGTTTCAGCTCGAGTGTCTCCAAAACTTCTATGTTCTTGGACATTGACCCTGAAATATTAACAAACACATCAAGGTACCTAAAAAACATAATAATTAAGCTCAAGACTTGTACTAACCTATAAAAACACTTAAACATAAATAGTTAACTAACTAACACATTTCTAACCTAACCAGATACTAAATGATTAAATTAACAGTTAAATCTATATCAAACTAAGCCCTAAAACATGATGCAATTCACAATTATCAACATCGCCACACTTAAACATTTTCTTGTCCTCAAGGAAACAAAACAACAAACACACAAAATCACACGAAACAAAATGCAGTAATGAGACAATGACTTTAACTTCATGAAATAAATTTTATTTTAAACAAAATCATTCAAGTTTATTAAATCATTAACATAAAAAATTCGCATCTTGGGGCTTTGAACTAAATATACATATTAATCCAGACTCACATGTTAAATTTTTTACTCTTTTCAATTGCACACACATATTAATAATTCTTTGGTCATTCAGACTCTGTAACTTCTGCTAAGTACGTTTTTATGAAAAATCAAGCTATTACAAGTTCGGTAGGTTTTTATTTGAAATCACAATATATTTTTTATTTACTTTTTATGAACATGGACTTAGTCTTTTTATGTGGAGGCAAATATTGGTAATGAATGTCGATCCGGTTACTCAACTAAATCATGTTTTTTTATTAAACTGCTTAGTTGGAACATCATTATAGCCTTTTGATGCGAAGGCACACATTTGTGATGTGTGTTGATTTGGTTACTCAGCTACATCTCATTCTCAACTGGCTACTAGCTTTATTCATTACCTAAAGGCCAGTGAAATAGTTATCTATTTAAAATTAACAAATAAATTTTTTTATATTGCCTATTTTTTTTCTTTAGCTACATGTTTCCATGAAAAATACTAGCAAAGCTACTTAAATCAAAAGGCCTTAAATTATGAATGAATGTGACAATTTAGAGGGTGACAAACTAACACTAAATCCTAATTAAGTTGCATATTTAGCCAAGGACCCCAATTCACTAATTTTACGAGCTAATGATTCTTCACAACCAAATAGACTATGTTAAAAATTAAATCAATTTCAACCCATCTAAGCCATTGACACATTCATACGATTCACAAAATGCAACCTAACAAACTAGCATATAATATGCACAATTCACATTCAAAACAAAACACATAACCCTCCCCACACTTAAACAACTCATTGTCCTTAATGTGAGAAGGAGACAAACAAAAACATATTGAAAAAAGAAACATAAATTAGAATAAAATAAAGACTAAATTTTAAAAAAATGGTTAGAACAAAGCCTCACGGTGATAGAGATGGGGATGGTGTTGGAGGTGGCAGTTGGATAGCCTGAGCCTCAAAATAACGATGGATATGACATATGTCCCAACTTTGACGTCGTTGTGTTCGAGCCATCTCCTTCATTCTTCTGGATTTCTCTGCAAGTGTATCTATAATTACCTTGGTGTTTGTAGAGATTGTATTAAGCACTTTCTTCGACCTCAGTTCTTCTATTTCTTCTTCCTCCTCGGACTTTTCACTAGTCGAGTCCTCTTCTGCCTGCTGAGATGGCACTGTACTCAAACTCACCTGACTAGCCATGATCTTCACATACGTCTTTTGATTGATATCCCAAAGTTCCATGTTATGGGACTTAAGGATTTCAGTATGCCATAGATGATGATGATGATTTAGGAAGTCTGGGAGATGGATAGTTAAACCACTATAGTACACACCATAATACTTAGCAATGGTAGAAACTAAGTACCCCATACCTAAATTATTGCTCCTCTTATGTAGAGTCACAACAATAACATTCAGCACATGTGTGGAGGTGCACACTAGAATGCTATGCTCCATACACCATAATATGAAGAGTTCTTTTGTTAAACACTTTTTGGTTTCTGATTTATCATAAACCAATTGACACATGAATTTGTGCAATAACAAGTGCTTATGGGTCCTTATGATGTTGTTGTGGGCATTTTTAGCATCGAATTGCTCTAAACCAGTAAGTTCATTCCAATAGTGAGAAGCATGAAAATTATTGTGCTGATCGATAATGGAAGACTCGGGGAACCCACACATATCACACATGATTTCGATGTTTAGTTCATAAGCTCATCCCCATAACCTAAACCACATTTCTTTAGGGTTCCTAGGTTCGTATGAAAGGGAAGTAAAGAATTCTACAGTGAGCTTCTGGTAGACAGGAAATTGGAAGTGTATGAATTTCGCCCATTGAATTCTTTCTGCTAAGTTTTCTACCCTGTCGCATAGTTCTAGCCTATCTAGCATATCAAAATCAAAATATTTTGGGAATACAATTTGTTTAGCATTAAAGATTGGAAACAAATACCTTTCTCCTCTATATAGATCAGAAATGGTGCTCCGAAGTCTATTGCCCTATTCCTTCTCCCTCATCCTAAGACTTGGTTTCGTCCCGATGATTGATCCCACTTTGCTGATTACTTAATACGAGGCATACTGGCTTGTGAGTAGGTAGAAGTTGGAAAATAATTGACGTTTGAAATTTAGGTAGAGAGAAGTAAGAGTGTTTAAAGGTTCTAAACTTAGAGAGAAAAAGTAAAAATGAAAGCGAGTGAAAAAGTTAAGATAGAAATGAATATATAGGTGGATAAAGGGTAAAATAGTAAAAATGAATTTGAAATTCGCGTGTCCCCTTTTTTTCCTACTTCAGGTCACGATCGTGGCTTGCAATTTTTCACCAATTTTTAATTTTTCTCTTCTTTTGTCCTTTTCCACTTTTCTAAAGTCAATTCTTCACTTTTTATGGCCCTTTCACCTCTCTTTGATTACTTCCTCGATCATCAAATTTATGTCGAAGTCCACTGCCTTCTCGATTTTATTTGGAAACGAAACAACCTAGCTATAAAATTCAAAATATTTAAAAATCAAAGGAAATAACATCAAATTAACATTCCATGGGTTGCCTCCCATGTAACCTTCTTTTAACGTTAGTAGCTCGGCACTCTATCCTTGGATACTTAGTCGGTATAAATTATGAGTGGCTTGCTTCCATCTTTTTCATTCAACATAGATTTTGTAGCCTATAAGTAAGCTACAAATTGTAAAATAATCAAAAGGACAATCTTTTTAATGTTATGAAAACCAATTAAGCTCAATAATGTCCTTTTTTTAAGTGAACTGTCAATATAACAGGGAATAACAAAACTCCCTGAATCTTTCATTGAATCCAATAGTTTGTCTTAGACGAAGGTGAGTTTCTCTTTTTCTTCCTTAATCAACTTCTTCTCCTCTGCTTCTTCTACTTCACTAACAGAGACTTTCATAGCTTCTTCAAACTTAATGTCCTTTGTCAACTGTTCTTTGTCCTCATACTCCTCTGAAGATTCAACATCATTAACTTTTATGAATGGTATTCTCAGTAGGTAAGGCAGAGGAGGAATATAGAGAGGGTCCTCATTCTTTTGTTTATCCTTTTTCTACTTCTCTTGGTCTTCTACAGAGTGAGTTTCAGCTAGTCTATCTGTTAGTTCTACTAACTCTTTCCCACTCCTAAATGTAATAGCCTTAACTTACTCTCTTGGATATACTTCCGTGCTACTCAAAAGACTTCCCACACTTTTTATAGATAACATATTGACAATCTATTCCACTTGAACCTCAAAGTTGAGAATAGAAGAGGCATGAGTCCTTATTACTTGTTCAAAATGTTCTTCTAACGTCTTTTGGGCCTTATCCGTACTTATAAGCTTGTCCACGATCTTGTACAGTTTGGAATCATATTCATTATATTTATCCTGTTGATATCCATGTGACCCTTAATTTCTAAACTGAATATCAGTATTGTTAGACTAATGAATTAATCCCAATCTATGAGGGAAATAAGGAAACCGCCAAGATTCCCAGAGTGTTGGAAAAATGCCACGGTTAAGGAGTTAGATGCTATTTAAGGAAAACCATACATGGGACCTTGTTCCTCTACCACCAGGCAAACAGCTCATTAGTAGCAAGTGGTTTGTGCTCTATTAAAGTTTAATTTCTCATATTGTTGTTTTCCCCTTAGAAGCAATTAGCTGTGATATAGCTCTCTTGTCCACATGAATCATATTCGTGTTGCATTGTTGTGATTGGAGAGGAAGAGGTGGCTTTCAGGCTATTCAATTGCTTGGTTAGGTTGTCAATCTTAGCCTGCAATGTTATCATTGAATTTGCAGCAACAATCACCCTCCTAGGTCCCAAAAGGTTGACTTCTTTCTACTTTATTCTGATTTGCAAAGACAATTAATGTATGCCATGTCTTCTAACAGACCATATGTTGCTTCAACTGTTTTCCCTATGAATGATCCTCTGGCAGTTGCATCTATGGTGCTCGTTGTGGGTGGATTAACTCTATTGTAGAAAGTTTGCAATAGGAATTTGTTGGGTAGGTTATGATGAGGACAACTCCTTTATAACTCCTTATACAGCTCCCATGCTTCATATAAAGACTCCCCATCATTTTATTGAAAATTGTTAATTTCCTTTATTAGTCTTGTTATCTTGTTTAAGGGAAATACTTATCTAGAAAAACTCATACCAACTGCTCCCAAGTTGTGATATTGGATGGGTGGAGAGAATTTAACCAGGCCTTGGCTAAGTTCTTAAGTGTAAAGGGAAAGAACCTCATCCTAATAGCACCCTCTAACATCCTAATATATCATAAGGTGTTGCAAATTTCTAAGAAATTAGCTAAATGAGCATTGGGATCCTGATTGGCTAACCTGTAGAATTGTACGTTGGTTTGCAATATGTTTAGCAGTGATGGCTTGATCTCGAACATATTCGCATGCAATGGTGGTCACGTAATCCCTTGACAATAGGCATTGAGCTGTGGGCTCATAATATCCATAAGGTTTTGTCGCTCTCCATGATGTATTTCCTCTATCATTGTTCGTTCCATCTCTTTTTAGCATTCAACTCTTGAGATTCCCCATTATTATCTGGTGATATCCAAGTTAATGTATCATCAACTTTATACCCAGCTTTTCTTTTTTTCACAAAAGAACGTGAAAAAACCTTTGTGTAGCATCCCGGTTCCGTAGAACGGGTCGGACCAGAGAAACGGGTCCAACTGAGGTAAATAAGAGAAATTAGGAAAAACACATCTCATGCTCATGCATTTGTGAACAGTGATATGTGCACACGAAATTATCTGTACATGCATTCATATATG
>JANIIA010051815.1:0-11319 GCA_027478495.1 Erythroxylum alaternifolium
TATTTATTATTTTTTATGTGGATCATTCAAAAACATCTCTCTTATTAATTAGGGGTCAAATTGCATACTATTAAATCTTTTCAAACTCACCCTTATTTAAAAAAATTATAAAACGATATTATTTTTGTTGTTCCAATCGAGCCATCAGGTCAATTAGGGCTAAAATCGGACCTGGCTAGGCTAAAATTGCTATTCCCACATCCTTTGTTTATTGGTGAGGTTTTTAATGAGGGGTTGTTATTTCCATAATTTGAAATGTCATAATTGTTAAACGTTGTAATTTAAATAAATTATTTAGCAATAAATTTGATTCAATTATAGATGTGTCAAAATGAGCCTGGCCTGTCTTATCTTTGGCCTAAGTTGACTGAGTCACAGGCGGGTCACGGGTCAGCTTCGTCCGGCTCATCACCTTACCATTATTTCTAAAATGACGTCGTTTTATCAAAAACGGCATCGCTTAAGAAATTTTTCTTTAAAACAAATGATTGGTAGGGCCACAGATCGACCTATCCCTGCCCGCCCTATTGACATGTATATTCATTTAATCTATTATTATTGCAATTTAAATTTAAATTTAAATATTTAAAAAAATTCGAGAAGTTCTCGTAAAAATTCAAAATCAAGATATCCCTTATTTAAAGGTATTTAAGAGTTCCCACCAACCACTCTAATTTTTTAGCTTGTAGCGCAGCTCGATCTGTTGACATATCTATTTAATTAATCTATTTTAATTACAATTTAAATTCAAATTTAAATATTTAAAAATATGCGAGAAGTTCTCGTGACAATTCAAAATCAAGATCCCTTATTTAAAGGTATTTAAGAGTTCCCACCAACTAATCTAATTTTTTAGCCTATGGCTCAGTCCGATTTGTTGATATTTCTATTTAATTAATTTATTATTATTACAATTTAAATTTAAATTTAAATTTAAATATTTAAAAATATTCAAGAAGTCCTCGGAAAAATTCAAGATATCCCTTATTTAAAGGTATTTAAGAGTTCCCACCAACTCCTCTAACTACCACTAAATAAAAAGATAAAATTAAAAAATTATTACAAACAACAATAATATTTTACATATAAATCCGAGTGCGGAGTATGGACATGTACATAAATAAATGTGTCAGAAAGACGAGGTCATGGGAACACAACTTCCAACGGTTCTAATTTTTGTCATAACTCATAGTAGACCCAAACTATACACAGATTAATAATCTTTACATCACCCATTATTAAAATTGACACACTGACTCTGTTTGACTTGATTTAGGCTGCGTTTGGATCTCCGATATAATGAAGATAAGTATTTATTTATCGCAATTTTTAAATATAGTCATATGTTTGGATCTGCGTGTAAAGAACCGGAGGTTGGAGAAAAGTACGGTGTCACCACAAAAATTGGTAAGTAAAAAGAGGGTTAAGTTGGAAAGTGCTTATGCGGTAGAAATTTGACTTTCTATTAATAACCTTCTGATAATTATTATTTTTTATTATACCCTCAACTAATAATAATTATTTTCTTTAGACTATTATTTTGAACGGATTATTGTTTTATGACAGTTGCACCATACTAATAATATATTTTTATGAAATATTTTATTTACTAAATTTATTTTATTTATATTTTTCTTATTTTAATCTAATATTTTATTATTTATAATTTTAAATTTATATGACTAATAATATATTTTTAATTATTTATATAAAAATTAATAATTTATTAAATCAATGAATTTTTTAGTCATTTTATCTCTTTTCAACAATTATAATTGCACTTGTCAAATATCTATTTTCATGTTTCAACAGTTACTACAGCAGCAATTCCAAACACATAGGTACTTATCATTTCAGCAAGTTGATTTCAGTAAGTTATCAACTACTACCACTTTCTTAAACTAAGCCTTGATTATTTTTTAGTCCGAGTTTAAATTTAAAAAATTAAAAATCAAGTCGGGTTTAATTTAATTCATAGTAATATTTGTTATTTAATCGTAACGTTGGAACCCAATTTTTTCCAAATTTGATAAGTGACTCAACCTCAAATTCGGTCCAAATTCAAATTCTTTTTAAATTTAAGTTTAATATTTAATTAAATTAAGTTTGATTAAATCCATCATTTTGTCATCCTTAATACGTGGTAAGCAAGTATCGCTAACAACCAAGCACGTGGCGGAACGTAGCTCGTTGATATCTGACGATATTTACATCCAACGGTTCAGATTTAGAGAAGGAGACAATGGATATTCTCACTGAGCTTGACGTGTCTATAAAAGCGGAGGATGCGAAGGTGGGGTTCGTAGCAAACACCCTCCATCACAGATTTACAATCAGCAACTTTCCCTTTACTGAAATAATACAAAAAGATAAAACGGCCACTTGGGTTTCGAAGTTCTTGCATCAGTAGTACAAAAAATTTGAAGAAATGGGTGTTCTTGATCATTTTTCTGATGTCTTTGATTGTTCTGGTCATAGAAGCTCCAAGCTCAAGAAGAAACAATTGCAGGTATGGTCATGAACATATCTGTTGGGCAAAAAGCTCAGATCTTTTAGCTTCAAATGAAGTTCCATACCATTCTTGTAGATTTCTTGTTTGATGTTTTGCCTCAACTTGACCTAACTTCAAAAAGTAACTTGCTAACTTGGATCTAGCATGAACTTAAGAGGTTTATACTGCTTTTTTTCATGCTTTTTTGCTCTGTCCGATGCTTTTGTAGATCTATAAAGCTGTTATTTAGAGTTAATGAATGCAAAGTTGCAAGCTTGGAAGTTACTGTATCAGAGAAAGTGAAATAAAACTGGAGTTATTTTATCATCTGAAGGCGGAAAACATACTTGAAGCTGCAGGATCAGGAAAGCTTAATTTGAACATTTGGACAGGAGATTAGCTAAGATTTAGGCATTATACAGAACCAAGAAAAGATTTGAACTCGAGTAAATATCAGTTGCTGGGGTTTAAATTTCAAAGTGCTTTGAATTTTTAAGACAGTTAACCAGATTAGTTGAGCTGTGACTAGTTACTTAAGTTTATAGTCATAGTATAACAAGTTCTTAGAAATGAAACATTTTTAGTTATTATCTGATTCAAGGTTGCTCATTCTGATGATATGATTACATTAGTTGAGGTCTCTCTAGTTACTTAAGTTCATAATCATAGTAGAGCAAGTTGTTAGAAATGGAACGTTTTTAGTTATCATCTGATTCAGAGTTGCTCATTCTGATCACATGACTACCTTAGTTGAGCTCTGTCTAGTTTCTTAAGTTTTATATTAAAACAAGTTTTTTAGAAATGGAACATTTTTAGTTTATCATCTGATTCGAGGCTGCTGATTCTGATGATATGTCTTACCAGACTGTGGAAATCAAGGTTAAAATAGACTGCGATGGATGTGAGAGGAAGGTGAAGAAAGCATTGGAGGGCATGAAAGGAGTGACTCAAGTAGATGTTGAACGTAAAGCCAACAAGGTAACGGTGGTTGGGTACGTGAACCCTTCAAAGGTGGTGGCCAGACTTGCTCATCGGACTGGCAAGAAGGTGGAGCTATGGCCTTATGTGCCGTACGATGTGGTGGCTCACCCTTATGCCCCAGGTGTCTATGACAAGAAAGCTCCTGCTGGTTACGTTAGAAATGCCGATGACCCTCGAGTGTCTCAACTCGCTCGTGCTAGCTCCACTGAGGTTCGGTACACTACGGCTTTCAGCGACGAGAACCCACAAGCATGTGCCATTATGTGATCTAATCTTAGTCAAGTGGCTATAGCAGAAAGGTGTTTATGTTCATGGAGATTATATATATGTTTTGGTTGTGTTTGGCAGTGACATGTTATGTGAAATTGTTTTTGGTTTGGTTTCATGGAACTTTCTCTATCAGTGGCATAACTTTTTGGGAAGGAAAAAAGAAAGAAAAGGATTGGTTGTACATTAAGTTGTATTTGGGATTTGTTATAAATTGAGAGCTTGTTTTGGTTTCATTTATAATTATACAGCCTCTCTCTTAGTTCCTTTGACCTTATAGTCAATAGGGTTGGCAACGGGCCAAGCTTGTTTGGATCAAGGGCCAAACTTGCTCGGATCAATGCTAAAACGATATTGTTTTGTTGCCTCAATTCGGGTCTTTTATGAAAAAGAAGTAATTAAATTATACAATTTGATTTTACTCAAAGAAATAAAAAATTAAGTACTATTTGTGAATTATGATAATATACATTCAAATTTTTACATGCATCTAAAGATATCGGTCAAAATTTTAATACTAAAGAGAAAAGGTTAGACGAAGATTTGACTTTTTTTTAATTTTAAGTTCGAATTAAAGTTCAATCAAATATAGCTATTTTAAAGTTTAATTATTTATCACGATGTAATTTATTAAAAGATATTATTTTAGTGGAATTAATCATTTGGTATATTAACCCAAAATTTAAACAAGTTGATTTTGAACTAAATTAGAGACGACAATGCATTAAATCGGGCCTAGGCCAAGGCCCTTCCTGGTTGACCCGACTTAATTTATTAACTTTTAAAAAATATATTGTTATTTTGTAACTCTCAGTCAAGCCTAAGATCTTGGATAGTCTTAAGCTGAGCTTAGCTAGTGGCTCGATTAACCCAAACTTGCTTTGTTAACTTTGGATCGGACCTATTGGATCGGTCAAATTGCCATCCTTAAATTGAATCGAGTCGGATATTTTTTATCATTCTTATATAAAATTATAAATTATGGAAATATGCCAATTTTTATTTGGGCCGTACGGATGACATTTAACTAATTCTCAGGCTTGACGACCCATATGTTCTTTATCTTATGGCGGGAAACGAGGGACCTCGAGCACAGGAGTAGCGCCAAAGACCAGCGTCAAGGAACGAGGCAGCTATTGAAATTCCCAATCTTTCACTTCTCAATAGATTCCCAATAACGCGAATCACAAAACCCTTCTACGGATCACGGAAATGGCGTCAACTGAGGAACAGGAAGTGGGTCCAGAGCAGCTTGAAGAGGAGTTCAGTGTGTGGAAGAAGAACACGCCGTTCCTCTACGACTTTGTCGTCTCTCACCCACTCGAATGGCCGTCTCTCACCGTCCACTGGGTTCCAATCTCCGCTCCCATTCCATGCTCCGACGACCCTTTCTCTTTCGCCGTCCACCGGCTCGTGCTCGGCACCCACACCTCCGACGACATTCCTAACTTCCTCATGCTCGCAGATGCTGTGCTTCCCATCGGCGCTGCTGAATTGGGGGTTGATGGGAAATCTGAAAATTCTGTGATTCCAAAGGCGAGTTCTTTGTGGAATTTCGACAAATTTGTCCGTTGGAAATCTGAAAAATGCTACTTTTGGTCTTAGTTTTGTTAAAAATATGATTACTATGGTTGATTATCTGAAGATGGTTTGTGGGTTCGAAGTGTTCGATGATATTACTGACCGAGAAAATGCTAACTTTTGCCTAACTTTTAGAAAGACGATTACTTGGTTATTTAGTGTTAATTGACAAGGGTTTGGTTGTTTTCTAGGTGGAAATAACTCAAAAGATACGAGTTGATGGAGAGGTGAACAAGGCACGGTGTATGCCGCAGAACCCAGCAATTATTGGTGCAAAGACTAGTGACTGTGAGGTTTACGTGTTTGATACTTTGAAACAGGTAGAGAAAAAGCAAGAAGGTTGTGATCCTGAGCTGAGGCTGAGGGGTCATGATAAAGAGGGTTATGGTTTATCTTGGAACCCCTGTAAGCAGGGGTATCTTTTGAGTGGTTCACATGATCATAAGATATGTTTGTGGGATGTGTCTGCTTCAGCTCAGGGTAAAGCGCTTGATGCAATGCACGTTTATGAGGTAATCCCAAGACCTCACTTTTAATTTGGCAATGTCTGATGTTGAACTTTTCAACCATTGTGTATGTAATGACTGATTTTGGGAGTTGGAATTTCTGTAGGCTCATGAGGGTATGGTCGGAGATGTGTCATGGCATTTGAAGAATGAGAATTTATTTGGGTCTGTCGGGGATGATTGTCGCTTAATAATTTGGGATTTGCGGACAAATCAAAGCCAACATTCTGTTAAAGCTCATGAGAAAGAGGTGGAGTAGGCAATCAAACTTGAATGTGCTAGATCTCTGACAAATTGTGCATTGGACACAAATTGAGTAAACATATGCTAAGAATAAAGAAGTAATTTAGCATCGAGGGATTGGTGTTCTAAATCACTGCTTAAAAGACGAGACCTAGTTCTCTGTTTTCCGATCGATCTAAGTAGTGAACTTTCATCATCTGGCTTACACTGTCTTACTACTCATCAAGTGTTTTCTCACTGACATGTGTTTCTTTGTTCTTTAGGTTAACTACCTATCATTCAATCCCTACAATGAATGGATTCTGGCTACAGCCTCGTCAGACACTACTGTTAATCTGTTCGATATGCGGAAACTGTCGGTGCCACTTCATGTATTGGGTGGTCACACGTATGTGCTTCCCCTCTCTCATACAAATATTTTAGCACTTGATCTGCAACTGTTCTTGTGTACTGTTTTAGGCAAGTTACGAGCATATTTTGTTTCTTACAGAGAAGAGGTGTTCCAAGTAGAGTGGGATCCTAACCATGAGACAGTGCTAGCTTCTTCTGCTGATGACAGAAGGTTGAATGTTTGGGACCTGAACAGGTATGCTTATTAATCATTTAAACGTTCTTAAATTTGTATTCTCTTTTAGACCATCGTGGATTTTTTTTCTTGTGGAATTCTTAACCACTTAGAGTAACACAGAGAAGAAGTGTTCCAAGTAGAATAGGATGCTAACAATGAAACATTGACTTTTGAGTTTGCAGTTGAGGCCTGTGCCAAAAGTAACATTTGTGATTCGATTGTTTGCATTTATTGTTCTTTGCATTTTGAAGAATCTTATTTACAAGAGTCTGCCAGAGTACAATTCAATCTAGTCTTACTGGGGTGAAAAATACTTTCAGGGTTGGGGAGGAGCAATTGGAATTAGATGCTGATGATGGCCCTCCTGAACTGCTATTCTCTCATGGTGGTCACAAGGCAAAGATTTCAGATTTCTCATGGAACAAAAATGAGCCATGGGTCATTTCAAGCGTAGCTGACGACAACAGCCTTCAGGTGTGGCAAATGGCTGAGAGCATATATCGTGACGAGGATGATATTTTAACTGCTGATGAATGATTCCAATCAAGACGGCCTCATTTCCGGTTCTGTGCATATCAATCTCTGGCTTTATTCAACGAGCTGCTCCGACAATGTACTAATCTAAGTCATACATTTTGTTCCATCTCCGACGATAGGTTCTTTGCCTTGTTTCTGTCCTTGCAGTTGAACTGGTTTAGCTAATTGTGAATGGTGTGCCGTTTGTGATTTATAATTTCCATATTCTACTTAAGATCAGAGGAAGTAGAACGTGTCTTTGCATGTGAGAATGATTTAATTAATTTGATTAGCTTTTCTTAATTTTAATACTAAGGAACTTTCTTCTACTCTCAACCATGCTGGTGCTCAGACTTGCTTATACCAAAGAACTATAGACTATCGACATTTTGCGTCGATCATGTCTTGTCCTGTTTAGGACGTGGTATCTGTTCAGTTAGAAAGTCCGGTCAACTTTGGTTTTGCCTATTGATTTTGGACTAGATTGGTTTTAGGAGGACCGATTTGTTCAGTTAAAATGAACTCATTTTGTTCAATCGGACTACAAAAATACTCACATCAATAATGTCCCATCCTATCCAACAAACAAGAATTTATAGTTCTTAGATCAGGAAAAGCAATTTCTTAAACCCAGCCACAAACATAATGAAACATATAATATCAGGAAATCCAACAAAAGGAGAAGGACATCCACTGGACAGCAACTCTAGCAACCTAGCACAATTCTGTACATAATGATATAGAAATCAAGAGTTCAGTAAATTTAGGTCGAGGTTCAAACAAAGGGTGAAGTTGATCTCCTATTACTCATCTCATACTAGCTACAGGTTCGTCAGCTTTACAATCATAGTCCAAAGATCCTATAGCTAGTTAAATTTGGGATTAATGCAATACCTTAAGCTGGATATGCAACTCTAAGATCCAATTCCAATCTACAAAAAGTGAAGAGATGAATACTCAGCCAGCTCTTGCTGCACGAGCCCCTCCTACAGAAAAAACACACAGAAAAAGAGTTATAAATTTACAAACGATCAGCTGTTGCAAACCCTAAAGCAACATTAATATGCAGATGATGGTAAAGAGGGAACAACTCAGTGAAGAAGAAGAGCACTAGGTTCTAAAAGCAGCTCTCTAGCATCTTGGCAACAAGAGAAATGCACCACTTTCAGCACATTCTTAATGTGAATTGCAGGATTGTTGCATGTTACCAATCAAACCTGTAGGTGGATTCAGTTAAAGTTCTACATCCTATGGATGGATGAAACCCGGTTAGCCTAGTGTCAAAATATTGAAAAATCTCACTAACAAGATCCAAGAATATGATTAGGCTGATAGAATGCGAGAAAGAAGTCTAAGAAGTTTCTTGCAATTATCATTGACAACTTATAGGATTAAAGATACTCAAGACTACTATAAAGATCATACATTGTTCCTCATGGAACCCATTCATAGGAATAGACAGAGACAGAACTTTGAAACAATTGATTGGAAAAGGATTGAAATAACAGATTCAAGCATGTAAGATTTTTGAAAAGACTGTATACATTTAGAATGATGAGGCATTTTGTTAAGTCAAAATCTGCATGCTTGAAGTTAAATGAAACATATGATCTATTTCACTGGCACAGTTCAATTTCAATATGCTAATTGAATCTTGAACTTCATTATTATAAAGATGTTCTACAGAATTAAGATTTTACGGTATACCTTTCCGCTGATTCGCTCCTGAAGAGCTGCCATTTTTCATTACATTCCCTAGTCCACAACCAGGGAGCTCCTTCGTCAGCATGTTCTGAGTTGTCTCCTTCGTGAGTATGTTCTGAGTTGTCATACAATTGAGATTCTCAAACTCACAACTACTAAATCCCTGTCCATTCAATGTCGCATCTTCTTGACTTTTGTCATCTACTCCTGGATGCAGGCAATAGACCTGGTCATCACATTGCATATTACATGGATTCATTACATGAGCACCTTCAGGACGATTTGGATTAGCCAAATTCATACTATTAATGGGTTTCTGATACGGAAAAGATCCAATCTCGCCTTCAATTCTTCCCCGCATATCCACAAGCAAACACTTGAGCCTAGCAATCTCTGCCTCCAATGCAGCCTGCCCCTGCAACCTCTTCAGCAATTGCTGGTTCAAAGCTCTCAATTTCGCAACTTCATCCTCCAAAGACGCAGCCCTAGCCTTCTTCTTCTCCCTGTACTTGCGTACTGCCTCCCGGTTCCCCGTCGGTAGTTTCTTGCACTTCTTATCGGTTGACTCTGCAGTATCATCATCGGCTGCCTTTTCATCAGAAGGTGTAGATACAATTTTGGTATGCACATGAAAACATGTGTGTGTATGGGATGAATCAGGACCCGGTGGATTGCAAGTGTGGGTGTGAGTACAAGCATGAGTATCCTTCAATAGTTCCTCAAAGAAGCTATCCATCGAACAACTGGTAGTCATTTCATTCATGTTTGGACTTGAAAAAAGTTCTTGATTCGACAAATCCAACTCACCGTCGTCCATCATAAGGTGAGCCAAAATTCAGATTCTGACACCAACCCAGATGATAATTCGACCCGAATTCTAGATCTTGGAAGAAATTAGCAATACCCAGATAATAATTTCTGGTTATGAATCAATGACTTCTTAGCTGCAAAAAAAAGAGGGGGTTTTAGAGTTAGTTCATTGATCATAAGCAAACCAACAGGCAATTGATTCTACCAAATTCGCTTGAAATCCAAAAATGATCACGAGAAACAAAATTTAGAATTTCCAGATACAGGGAAGTGTAAATTGGAACCAGAAAACACAATCAGAATCGGAATAAAAAGAACTAGAAGCTTGCCTCGGTGAAAAAGAATTCAACTTCAGGAAATCAATGAAACACTTGGATGAATAGAGATTATGTGTCTGTATCAGTGAAAGAAAACCGTTATTGCGCTGGGAATTGAAAACCTAGATAGCGCAAGCAAAGTGTAAAGTGTCTTTTGAAAAGGAAACATTAAAGAACGAACATTCCATGAACGAGAGACTTAAAAGTGATTCCACAAAAAGAGAAGCGAAAAGAAGATTGCTTTCTTCTTTTCTCTACTCCATAGTCAATTTTTACGAGGTCGCCATCGTTGTCAATTTATAGTTAACTGAAGGGCTTCGATGTAAATTAAAAAAAAAAACATTATGTGGGACTCCCTATTATGTTCGTCCAAATTATACTCTGATTATTCAGAAAAAAACGTATCTTTAACTCAATTTTAGTGAAATTAGATCAAATTTTGTGATCATCGAGAATGAGAGGAAGAGTTGGTGGGAGAAATCCTGGAGGAAATCCGGAACTTTTTAGCAACAGAAGAAAGTAGGAGGAAGGATAAATCTTGGAGGAAGTGGGAAATTTGATATCAGGAGAAGAAGAGAAAGGATTGGAGGAGAGGGAAATTCTGCCGGAAATTGAAAAGTTGATATCAGGAGCAAAAGAAGAGGAAGAAAGGCTGCAGGAAATTGAAAATTTGTTATCAACAGAAGAAGAGGAAGAGTTGGAGGAGGAACAACTCCTGTAAGAAATTGAAAAATTGATTCCAGGAGAAGAACATGGAGAATTGGAGGAGGAATTCCTGCAGAAAATTGAAATTTTGATTTAAGAAAAAGAAGAAGAAGAAGAAGAATACGTAATCTTGCAGAAAATTGACAAATTATTATCAACAGAAAATGAGAAACTTGGACGAGGAAGAAATCCTGTAGGAAGAAAAAATATTGTTGTAAGGAGAAGAAGAGGAAGAGTTGGAGGAGGAATTCCTGCAGAAAATTGAAAATTTGATATCAGGAGAAGAAGAAGAAGAAGAAGAAATTTTGCAGAAAATTGAAAAATTGTTATTAACAGAAAACGAGAAACTTGGAGAAGGAAGAAATCCTATAAGAAGAACAAATATTGTTGTCACGAGAAGAATAGGAAGAGTTGGAGGAAGAGATCCAGAAGAAAAATAAGAATATGATACTAGGAGAAGAAGAAGAGGAAGAAATCCTGCAGGAAATTGAAATTTTGATATCGGGAGAAGAAGAAGAGGAAGAAGAAATTGTGCATAAAACTGAAAACTGATATCAGGAAAAAAAGAAGAAAAAGAAATCATGCAGGAAATTGAAAATTTGTTATTAGGAGAATAAGAGAAAGAAATCC